>JAUPFM010000094.1:0-128020 GCA_033026295.1 Channa striata
GTTTTAGTCTGGGTTAGTTTGTGAACTTCTTTTACATGTTTGACTTTTTATGTCGGTGGCTGCAACAGAAATAAAGATCCATTAATGAGGACGGTTGTTTATTAGTCTGTGTCATCATGTTTTAAACCACTAGAGTCACATAGATTTTTTATATCCTGCACAGTTCACAGCTGCACAACAAGAAGATGAAAATCATGGCCACTTTTTCTGGAATAAAAGTCATTTTTGAAATATTGGTTCTGGTTTGAGTGTGTTTTTAAAATCTTACTTGGATCTGATTTTTTTTGTAGTGAGTTAGTCCTCATGGGTCTGTTAGGATCAGAAAGCAGCTAAATTATTCTGCAAATGAAACAACATGTAAATTAAATGTGGAACATTTATCCACTGAATTGTTTCTTTGTCTCTGTGAATTGAACAGAACATAAACCCAGAGCCTCAGTGAGAGCAGACAGGACAGTCATAGCAGCAGGAGACACTGTGACACTGAGCTGCTCTGTGGACGACTCTGAGAGCTGGAAATATGACTGGTTCAAACAGACCTCAGAGTTTTCTACAGCTCAGACTATAAGAACAGGTGGAGCAGACACCATCAGTATTTCAGAAGGAGGCATCTATTCCTGCAGAGGAGGAAGAGGAACCTCAGGTTACTACACAGAGGACAGTGAGACTGTCACTGTTGAGAGAAGACGTGAGTGCAGTGATTTATTTGGAATAAAATGACACAAATTAATGAATTATCATTTTTATCAGTGATTATTTATTAAGATTTTATGTCTTTGATTTTATGTTTGTTTGGTGGTAACAGTTTCCAACAAGGCTGTTGTAACTCAGCAGCCCAACTGGCCTCAGATATTCAGTGGGGAGAAGATTAATCTAACATGTGAGATCCAAGGTGGTGGAGACACTGATTGGGAGTATGAATGGAAAACAGACAGCTCTGAGAAAACTGTAGAACACAGTGAACGTTGGGTTTTCACTGCTTCATTTCTCAGAAGTGGAAACTACTGTTGTAGAGGTAAAGAGAAAAAGGACTTTTACTCCTCTACAGCATGGAGTGATCCCATCAGACTGACTGTGAGATGTAAGTGGAATGTATGTATTTTATCTATTATTGTGTAGATATTTTGTATATAATCGACCTTGGTTAGATATTATTTATTCTCAAGACAATTAGGCACTTATTACACTACATAAAATATAAAAGTTTATTCATAATGCAAATCACATTGATAAAATAAGCATTTTGTGTCGCAGAAAAAGTTATTCCACTGTAAAGATTCAGTGATATTAATTATTTATCCATTTTAATTCATTTAAATTTAAATGATTGTACATGGACCATAATGACCATATTTATGGTTTTATTCTAAACTGAATGCATCAAAACATAGTCCAAACTAAACTTGGACAAGACATTTTCATTCTCAAAAATAATTTCCCAACAGATAAACCCAGACCTGTCCTCAGTGTGTCTCCATCATGGCTGAGTCCTGGAGCCTCAGTGACTCTGAACTGTGAGCTTGAACATCCATCTGCAGGATGGAGGTTCTACTGGTATAAGGCTGTTCCTGATCTGTCACACAAATCCTACAGATATGAGCTGCTACCTGCTAGAGACACTGGGACTGGACACAATTCCTACGTCCTTCATGGACAGACACACACAGCAGGACATGTGTGTAGAGCTGGAAGAGGAGACCCAGTGTATTACACTGATCACAGTGAACCACAGTTTGTCTGGTCTGGAGGTCAGTTGGTTTCCTGGTTTTCTCGGAATAAGCAGATGATAATTCGTCACCTCAGTTCATCATTTGTCTCATGAACAACTTGCAGTGTCCAGTTCCCATGTTGATAATTCAATGTGTCCTGTACATTAATGCTCTACCAGTAGAAAACATGAATTGATTGTTGTGTGGGTCTTTTTTTTCTCTTTTTTGTGGGCGGGGTTTATCTAACATCTGGTCGACACACACAAATGAGATTTATGTACAATGAGAACTTGTACTTTTGACTATTAGTTTTACTTAATATCAGACCAACTCTGATACATAAGAGGAAACAGTCACTGTGAGACAGTCAAATACTGACAAATTCATTAGTGGTAAATAAAATATTGTGTAAAGATGGAAGGTAACAGCAGTTTAACATGTCACAGCTGCTGTTGTCACTTTCTTACGTCATTTGAAACAGACACAAACTGTAAGAAGCTTTTAAGGTAGAAATCACAGTTTGATGAAAACGCTGCAGTTTGCTCTGATCCTCAGTGACAAGAAACTGAAGTAGATGAATATCATAGGCCTTTGTAATGTGCTATTTTAATCATCGTGTCTTTGAACTTGGTTTTATTTCTTTTGTCGTGTTTTTCAGATGTTGGCCCATCAGCGTCTCTCACAGTGAATCCTGACAGAGTTCAACACTTCACCTCTGACTCTGTGTCTCTGAGCTGTGAGGGAAACTCTACTGAGTGGACAGTGAGGAGGTTCACTGAGGACGTCCCTCTGTCTCCCTGCTCCTACTGGGGGACAATGACTGGATCCACATGTAAAATCTCCTCCTCCCGGTCTGGTACTGCAGTGTACTGGTGTGAGTCTGGATCAGGAGAGTTCAGTAATTCAGTCAACATCACTGTCCACAGTATGTTGGATTCACTTTGTACATTTCTTTCACTGAAACATCCATGTGTCAACATCCTGTTATGAACTTTAATACCCAGATCAAACTGAGTAGTGGACAGTGGTCACATGCTCAAGTGTCTTTGGAAAAAACACTGAACCCCAACATGCCCCTGATGTTTGCTCCTTACGTGTTTGGGATCAAAGTGTCTGTTCAATGACTAACTGCAATCGGAAATTAAATATGAAGTAACATGACAACAACAGATAAAAGTCTAATAATACGATAATCATCTTGGTAGCAGGTCTGAGTTCACTTACTTCCTTCGTTTACAAAAAATTTATTCCCAGATTTACCAACAGAAAAAGTCTCAGTTTTTAACAAAACAATACAAAAGTTTAAGGTTTGATTCCTTTGAGCTGCATAAAGTGCTTATTAACTATAGATCTACTGTAACTGGTCAAGCCACGACTTGTAAACATCATCACTGTCACTTTTTTTTTTCTTATTCTGTTTTCAAAAAGTTCCTAGTCACGTATTGTTACTATAATTAGTTTGGGTTTTACATCCACTTTCCTGTCAGTTATCACAATTGTTCATTTTGCTTTAAATTTATTCCAGTAAATGTAAGGAAGCAGTTCTTTATTTGATAAAATGTTCATTATTGTGTTACAGATGAGTATTATGGTGTTGTCCTGGTGAGTCCTGTCCATCCTGTGACTGAAGGACAGTCTGTTACTGTTGGCTGCAAATTCAGAAACACAAACTTTGTTTCCAATGTGATTTTCTATCAAAATGACAAAGTCAGACAAAATGACACCAGACAGGAGCTGAATATTTCTGCAGTGTCAAAGTCAGATGAAGGTTTCTACAAGTGTCAGTGCTCAGGAAAAGAGTCGCCACAGAGTTGGTTAACAGTTACAGGTGAGATGGATTCAAACAGTTTATATTTTCTAATTTTTAAAACTTTTTCTGTATAGTATATTTATTTATTTATCTTTTTGGTTTATTTCAGAGTTTAGTCTTTACTGAGTCACGTGAAACTAAGTTCTGTGAAACAAAATGCCCATTTGTGTTTGTTAATACTTAATATTTCTTGTTTACAGCAGCTGTGTCCAACCATGAAAGCTCTTCACTTCCTGTGGCCCTGATCACTGGGTTGGTTTGTGGGATTGTACTTATTATTCTCCTGCTCCTGTTGTATCACTGCAGACAGTCCAAAGGTGAGTCACTATTCTTCGGATATTAGATGTTGACTAACTACTTTTGAGTGATTCACACACAGATGCATTTGGATCAAAATGACATGAAATAGCAGCAGGATCATGTAATTCCTAAAGTCATGTAACAATTATTTCTTTCTGACAGATTCATGTTTTATCAGGTGAGTTCACTCAGTTACATCATCTTCAGTTTAACCTCTTTATTAGATTCTCTGTATCTACTTCATTGTTCCTATTATTTTGATTTAGGCAGATCCAGTCAGACAGTTACAGTCGGGATGAAAATCAACATCATGAATACACCTCTGCTCTCCCTGGTCAGTAATTACCTACTACTAGTACTGTACTAGTCCTACTATCACTATTAATATTCATTTTACTTAGTTTCTGTCATTATTCTAAATTAACCAATACAAACCACAATAAAAACAAAGATTTTTAATTCAGGAAATATTTTTTCAATACATTTAAATTGAATGATTTATCTGACTTTTCCTTAATTGAAGGTGAAGCTTGTATCTATGAATCCATCAAAGACTGTGAAAACCCTGGGAATGGTACAGTAAACCTCAGGATTAACCTGGATCAGTGTCTGTGTAGTTGAAGGAAAGTGTTCACATGTGACTGATATAAAATCCTCTCACATACTGTATATTTCTGACGCAGGTGAATCACAGGAAGTCACATATTCTGTCATTGAACTTAAACACGTTGAAAAGAAGCGTGAGTACAACAAATACAGAACATACAGTAAATATAGTTATAGAGTTTTTTTTCCTTTTGTGGATTCATCTGATTATCTTCACAGGTTGGGATCATAAACCAGAAGAGAGCCGTGTTTACTCTGATGTGAAGACAGAAACTACAGGTCGTGAGTTTGTGTAGAAATGTGTCACATTGTTGAACTGGAGGAAAACATGGGTCAGCACGTCCTTCATTAATCTCCATTAGTAGTTTTTATACAGCAGCACTAGGTTTAAGCAGAGGTGGAAATTGTCAAATCTGACACAAATCCTGATTTACTGATTTAGAGCATCAACAGATTCTGACTCAGATCAAACTCAAAGACACAAAAAATAAAGAGACACATTTGATATTTTTCAGTATGTGATGCTGACAAAGAAAAACAAACACAGACAACCGCCAGCTCTTTGTTCCTACGTGTTAATCCATTCGTCCATCAGCTGTGTGTTAAATCTGTGAACAAACCCTGAGATGTTGTTTCTGTTTAGACGACAGTCTGACGTATGCTCAGATCAACCACCACAATAAAGGAAAAGCCAAGAAAAAGAAAGGTAAGTAAAGTCTGCATCCACCTGTAGTTAGTGTCCGACATGTTGGTCTTGGTATAATGTGTATTTGTACAATAGGTTCAGTTCCCATCATTGGCCTTAAAGATGCAGTGTGTGGGATTTGGAGAAATCTATAAGCACAAATTATTTTATTAGTATTTATAATGATGTTTTCATTAGTGGATAATCACCTGACAATAAGAATGAGCCTCTTATATCTACATAAAGTGCAGCTCGCCATGTGTCACCTCCATGTTTCTACAGTGGCCCAGAGGACAAATCAAACTCTGGCTCTCAAAGATCTTTTACATTTAAGTAGCAGTTTGAATTTGGTGACGCTGTAGCAGAGCTTGGTGTCCAGAAAGGATTTAAAGACTGAAATGTCCAGGTCATGTTTCAGTCTATGTTAAAGATGGAGGTTAAACGTTACAATAGTTAATCACACTGAACTATTAATGTTTCATTCTGTCTGACTGTTTTTATATTAATGGTTCTCATATTTATAAGTGACATGTGTCCAGCTCCTTTGTGAATCTGCTGAGGTCCTAAACTGCCACACATGCACAAATTAAACTGAAATATGAGCCACAACATCAACAACAACGTCATTATTACAGCCGTATTTCTTCTAAAACTGCTCATGCTTAATTTTAACAAATCATCTCTTCATTCATAGGAAAATCTTCTGCTGCAGCAACTGATGAATTGGTTTATTCTGAAGTCAAACCAGGAACAGCTGCTGGTAATAATGCTGCCACGTAGCAAATGTGATAATCTGCAGATGATTACATGTAATATAACTCATCAGAAATCATCTTCATATCTTAGATAAGCACATATCTGTTTTTGTGGTTTTCTTCCAGGTCTGTAAAGCAGTAGCACCAGAAGAAGAAGAGCAGGGGCCATTTCCATGTTATGTCCCTGTTCCCACAAGTCATGGATCACTGTAGCTTTACTTGTTCAATCATTTCCAGGAAATTCATGCTTTTTGTGTTTTGATTGTATTTTAAACCATTTTATGCTTCAATAACAGCAGCACGGTGGTGCAGTGGTTAGTGCTGCTTCCTCACAGCTGGAAGGGGGGAGGACATTTATCACAGTGAGAAGAAACGACACAACCACCTTTCTCGATGCTCTGCAGCCTTGGAAACTCTCCACTACAACTATTTTTAGACTGACGTTTAGTGAAAACATCCAAAATGTGTTTATGTCCATTTTTACATGTGACTAACGTTAGACCCCCAGTCTGAGGTTAATAACTGAGTGAGTGATGTTGGTGAGTTGGGGCTGCAGGGTTAAACAAAAGGCCATTGAGAGAGTTTAAGTCAGAATGTTTGATGAGAAGCTCCAATCTTCATATACTGTATGTGTATTTTCTAGATATCCTGCTAACATATAAACCATATGTCACTGAATTTCATTTTATTTTCAATTAAACTGATTAAACTTTTTGGGCCTTTTTGTGTTTTTTATTGTTTTTGTATTTCATGGCATCATCAGTAATGAGATCACGCTAGAAAGTGGTTAATGGCTTCCAAGTTTGCATGTTCTACCCGTGATCGTGTTGGTTTCCTCCTTTTTCCACAGTTCTCCCACATGTATGTTGGGTAATTGTTGACTCTAAAATTATCCAGATTGAACCAGAGGTACAAATATTGTTACTACATTCACTTGGTAATTAATAATTAAATTTGATTTACAGTATAAATGTATCATATTCTTAATAATTACAGTAGAGTGTAACAACAGCCAATAGCCTGAAAAGTTTTAAACCAGCAGATGAGACAATAAGCAGAGTTTTGTTCTACACTAACAATTTATAGTAAAATTATTTATAACATTTCCAACGGGGAGGATTACATTTACATTTACATTTACATTCAGTCATTTGTCAGACGCTTTTATTCAAACTGACTTACAACTGAAGTACAATGCAGCAAAAATCCAAATCAAGAAGAAAACCTCAGAGCAAAGTTGTCACGCTCTCGGCGTTGATCTGCGTTGCCCTGGTTACGGTTCTGTCTCTCTCCCTCCGCTCTCATGACACCGATTCGTTTCTCCGGTGTCACTCCTACATAATCCCTGCCTGCCCGCTTTTCCCAGCCTCAGATTATCGTTCATGTTTTGTCCATGTTTTGCCAAGTCTCAAGTTCTTTTGCCTTTGCCAGAGTCTCTTCTCCGTCTCAGTTGTTGGACTATTCGTCTTGGAGTCCTGGGCTTCTCTCCTGCCACTCGAAGACTTCAAGAACTTTCACGAGTATATTTGCTTTGTTACTAGTTTGGTCGGAGCTTTGACTTGTTTTGTTTTTTATTTTCCTTTTTCACTTTGAGCTTGTTTTTCTCCCTGACGTTGTGGCTTCAGTGATCTTTACTTCCTTCCGTCTCTCCACACACTCACCTCCGTTGTACTGAACCCTCCGTCATCCCGTCAGCTCTCCACACTTTTGTAAGACTCCTTTCATTCACAAGATTTCTCTCCACTGTCTTTCTCCCCTCAGATTCAGCCAGTGCTCCCTTGCCGTGATCCATGTATTGGTGTTCCTGAAATATTGCAATTACAAACTACAGTCTCTAAATGTAGATAAAGTGTTTTATAAATGCTTTTATAGAATCATCTTAACAGGAGACGGTGACAATACAGAGGAAAACTTACTACAAGAACCTGAATCCAAATTCATCCACAGATAATTTAGTGACTACTGTCACTGGGTTATTAAATTCAAAATATTATAAAATGTATCATAGTATTCATAACTGAAACTATGGGTCTTTGCTGAAAAATCAATTAAAAATATCAAGAAACTAATAATGTTTGTCATTGAAACCAAAAAAATGTCAGGAAAAAATATACATTTGCTATTTGTCTGAACATGTAACAGTGTTTTAAACTCGTAGCTTGTTCCTTCCTGCTGCTGTCAGACTTTACAACACACCACTGTTCACACCAGGTCACTGCCTCTAACATCTGTGCTACGAAATGACCTTCACAGCAACTTGTTTATTTCTTGTTCATTCTGAACACAGCTGAGGTTTTCTGTTTTTCTACTTTATTCGGATATTCCTTTGATTGCTGTTTATATTTTCTGTTACTGTTCTATTTCTTTCTGCTGTAACATTGCATATTATCCAGTTTTCACACAGTTCACATATTAAATATGATAAATGTGTTGTAATTCTAATTGTTGTCCAACAGAGGGCGACATTATATTTTCTAATGCCTCATTAATTCATCTGTGTGGGAACATGTGCCTACACGGGTCATGGTGATGTCTGTGCTGGATCTTGTAATATCTCAGTCAGTTTTTAGGACTGATTAATTAATGGTGATTAATTCTTATTACTCACAGTGAAGTCATAATCCCAGTGTGATTATTTAGTTCAAGTCACTTTTAATTTTCATAAACTTTAATGACCAGCTACTATCACATCCACTTTACTCAGTCTGATCTCATTCCCAAGTCCTCTGATCTCCTGTCATGTCCATCGGCATCTCTGTTGACCCTGAGGGTTTTCCTTTGTGTTGGCTCTCTGCCCCACTTCCTGTTCCAAAACTCACTCTGGCAGCTTCAATACTCATCACCTCTTATTGTTCCATTCACCTGTTCTCCAGCCTATTTAGACTCAGCTTTCCCCTTGTTTCCAGCCAGATCATTGTCTTCTCTCTATGTGGGTAGTTTCTGTCCTCTGGTTGTTTGATTCTAGCTATTGGTCACTGTTAACGTTTTTTTTTATGTCTCAGGTTTTTTAGATTGTGTTTTCTCACGTTCTGTTGTTTGCACTTTTATTGGTTAAACTCGTGTCTGATCTGTTTCTGAAATACTCACTCACTCTTTGGCTCTTCGTTTTAATCTCTTCCAGGTCAGTGTTTGCATAGTGATTTTGTACCTGTTTTTAGTCCCTGTGTGTGTGTGTGTGTGTGTCTATATTTGTTTTCCTGTTTTCACCTGGTCCTGCCTTGTGTTGCCTTGTCCCTCGTCCAGTTAATTTTGGGTTCTTTAATCTGCCACTGTGTACAGTCTGTCCCCCCTTACACCCTAGTTATCTCCTCTAGTCAATCTTGGTCTGTCCCTGGCTGATTCTAGTTTTACTTTCCTGCATTTGCTCTTCTGTGTAACTCCAGCCTTAGTTCCGTCAAGCTCCCATATCCCCTTGTTAATAGTTTTCCCCTATGTACATTTCCCTGCTTATTATTTACCTTTTTTACTTCATGCTGTTGTTACTAAACTCTGCCCCTAATTAGTTTTCCCCTGTTCTCCGTGTGTGTCTGACCCTTGTTCTGTAACTTCTCAGTTTATTGTTTGATTGGTTTGGTTTTGCCCTCCCTTCTGAAGTGATTCACAGTTGGCTGTTTTCTATACTCCTATACTAGGAGATGACAATATTAACTCCAAGACAGAGACTTGGACTATAACTAAACTCACTCAAACGATTGAACAACATTAACTCATATACTGAAACTGTAACAATCAGCTCAGACTGTTGAGATAATAACACTGTTAATTCAAAGGCAGAAACAAAGACTAACACTATGACAGAAAATCACTTACAGAGGACCATAACAAAAGAAACATGTTTGAACTAGATACAGTTTAATTATCATACATACTACAGACTAGAAAACACAGACATGTTTAACAAAATGTTTAACAATAATAACTCACAGAACAGTATAATCTCAAAGGCAGAGAGACTTAGGCTGTAACAAAATCTGAACTACGAAAAACTATCACAGACTCACGACGAGTATTAAGAGCTGGAAATCAGGAAAGGGTGAACAAGATCAGGAGACACACCAGATTGAACCATGACACAGTAGCAACCCCAAAACTCAACACAAGCCCTTAAATACAAAACATGCAGGGATGATGATGATGATGATGATGAAAGGTAAATGATGGATGAGTGCAGGAACACACACAGAAAAACAAGTCAATACAAAAGACGAGGGAAGTAAAAACCCAAAACACGACAAATACATCTAAATGATCACAGTTTCTACTTTAATACTAACATTTCAGACGATAAGTGGATAGAGACACAAAGAAAATGTTACCCATCAGGTTAATCATTGTTGACTGCAGCATTAACCAAGATTAAAACAGAAACAGGAACCAGTACATTAATTCTTCCTTAATCCATATCGAGACTTAATATCAGCACAGAAAACTGTAGGGAGGCACCTTACTGTACCTTGATGATTCAGAACCAAAACACCTGTTACAGGGATTATTAAAGAGCTTGTTTCTTAGCATATTATATGATTTTATTGACAACCTTTTTTCCAGCGGCCTAAAATTAAGGTGAGATGTGTCTTACTGTGCTACACTTATGAATGTGTAATATATTTGTTGTAACATCTTCTAACATCTTGTTTTCCTTTGAACTGAAGAAGTGACTGACTTTACATGCAACGTGCAAAATGCATTTATTACAGGATGGAAATGTGGTTCAACTGTGAATTTATGTCAGGACAGTTCAACAGCATGACCATCGCTGTACAGAGTAAACTCATTTAATTTATCATTCATTCATGTCAGTGCCCCTGTGAACTGGGGGACTTTCTGTGTGCTCAGACTGTGAAAGGAAAATCACATTTTATCTCAATAAATGCTACAACACTGTTGAACTGTTATAAAATAATTTTCTCTTAATTGACCATAAGTGGATGTTAAACTAACATACACAACAAACAAGCGCTCTCTGTGAAGACTGGGACTACAGCTTCAGAATCAGGAGCACATCAAACTCAATGACTAAAGAGTTTGTGGACGTGTGTCAAGATCTGTGTGTTTAGTCTGTCCTTATTTTTTTACAGAGTTCAGACTCAGTCTCTCTCTGTGCAGGTCGGCAGCTCCCTCTAAGACCACATCTAAAACCTTTATGGGGGTGCACAGCTGCCTGCACTTGAGACTGATTAGAGCGCACCTTTAAAACCTTTAAAACCTTTAAGACCTTTAAGACCTTTAAGACCTTTAAAACCTTTAAAACCTTTAAAACCTTTAAGACCTTTAAGACCTTTAAAACCTTTAAGACCTTTAAAACCTTTAAAACCTTTAAAACCTTTAAGACCTTTAAGACCTTTAAAACCTTTAAAACCTTTAAGACCTTTAAAACCTTTAAGACCTTTAAGACCTTTAAAACATTTAAAACCTTTAAAACCTTTAAAACTTTTACAACCTTTAAGACCTTTAAAAACTTTAAAACCTTTAAGGCCTTTAAAACCTTTAAGACCTTTAAGACCTTTAAAACATTTAAAACCTTTAAAACCTTTAAAACCTTTAAAACCTTTAAAACCTTTAAGACCTTTAAAACCTTTAAGGCCTTTAAAACCTTTAAGACCTTTAAAACCTTTAAAACCTTTAAAACCTTTAAGACCTTTAAAACCTTTAAGACCTTTAAGACCTTTAAAACCTTTAAAACCTTTAAAACCTTTAAAACTTTTACTTTAAAAACTTTAAAACTTTAAGGCCTTTAAAACCTTTAAGACCTTTAAGACCTTTAAAACCTTTAAAACCTTTAAAACTTTTACAACCTTTAAGACCTTTAAAAACTTTAAAACCTTTAAGGCCTTTAAAACCTTTAAGACCTTTAAGACCGGCCCTGAACAGACGCTCAGTGTTGCTGTGTCTTGGATGCTGTCCAGTCTGTTAGGCAGGCCAAGTCTCTTCCTGTAGCAAGTATTTTGGACTGCGTTCCTTCTGGTCCTCCTGCCCTGTTTTTGCTCTGTCCTTAGTTTGTGTTCTCCATGTCCTGGCCTGCTCTGGTAGAATTGTAGATCTGCCGTAATCCGTTTGTTCGCTCCTCCTTCTGAGGTGTTGTTTTTGTTGTATCTTTTGCTGTGTAGTGTTCAGTTTTGTCGCTATTTGGCAAATCGTAACAAAGTGAGTGTCTTTACAGTGGCTTCAGGTCAGGCACAATGAATTATTCTGACACATGTCATGCTGCCTCCTGGACCATGTAACACACACATTCCTCCTTATTTTGACTTGAATTTCTAATCACAGTACAAAGATGCTGTTTGTGGGGTCATGACATAAACACACAAATACCAAGTTTTATAGTGTTTATGATTATTTCTTTAGTCTTGATGATTTTTGTTGTGTTGCAGGTTCCACTTCCCTGCAGTGACACATGTAGTACAAGTGTCAGATATTTGCTCATAGTTGTACAGACTTTGATGAGCCCATGTGTTATTTTATGAAAATGTTGTTTTATAAAAGACTTTAGTGATAAAATCAGATGCTTTGGTGCCATTTGTGATCACCAGAACTCAAACTGAAACTTGTAATGATGTAGGGCCTAATCAGACAGGACAAAGCTGCGTCTTTAATGTTTTACATTACTAAGCCTTCACTGAATCACTGACAGTTGAATAGCTAAAGACCATTTGTTAGTTAAATATGTTATAGATTCACGTACATAAAGATTTATCATGTGTCTAAACATCTTTAATCTGCTCTCAATCAGCAGGTCTGGATTTAGTTTTAAGTTACACTGTGTTCATTTTAAGTTTAGTTTTTTCTTGTGCACAAAGGTAATGTGTCGGGACCACCAGTGATGCTGTTGTTTATCTGATAAGATAATTTGTGAAGCACTGCACAACATTCACATACAAATACAAAAACTAAACCTGTGTATGAATTCAGTTGTTGTATGTTTAATGAATGTGTAATTGTCTATCACACCAAATAAAGTGTAATTTAGTTAAGTTGTGACAGTGAGTGCAGTTTATGGTCTATTATTATTTTTCTTATTTTACCTAAAATAATTTAAAACATGTTTCCAGTTTTAAAATGTTCCTTACCATCAGACAGATTATCATTTTAGAAACTGCCTCTGATGAAATTCCTACTTGTTCTTAAAATACATTTGCTGATTGTCATGGTGATCACGTCTGATGCAGTTTTAATCTTTATTTTAGTGCTGAACACATCCTTCACGGAAACGCTTCTACGTAAACGCTTCTACGGAAACGCTGAAGGTGACAAATTGCCCTTCTTCTTTTTGCTTCTATTTTTGAGCAACTGTAAGATCACATCCTCTTTGAATTCATATTTTCTGTAGAAGGTAACAGTTTATTTCAGATTAGAGCAAATTTTACATTTGCCCCAGTTACATGCATGTTAGAAATAGAAACCAAATGTTGCGTTTAGTTATTTTTTTTTATGGATTTTTCTGAATTGATTAACAGAGGATGTTAATGGCTCAGCACATTATATTGACAAATCTGATGTGAACCCAGCATTAACCAAATGTACCACTGATTACAGTAGACATGCATACAGTGGATGTTATTTCACACTTTACTTTGCTTCAGTGTCCTGTGTGACTTGACCTGCAGGAGATGTTAAAGTTAACTGCTTCACATGGGAGAAAATAAAAATGAGCAGTCTCGCAAAGATGCTCTGACATCATGTAATCAGAGCAATTTAATATCTTTGCATACATTCCGTGAAAGTTCTCCAGGGGAGGAAATGACCATATTAATAGACGTGTATATGAAATGGAATATTAACCTTTTCCAGTAAAGTGGAGACACAATCCTGTCCTGGTCCTTGAGACCAACATGTTTTCTTTGATCTTATTAACAGAGGATGGTCATGGCTCAGCAGATAATACTAATGAGTTTGATCCCAATCCAAAATCAATCACAGGCACAATCTCTCATAGCAGTGTTGCATACAGTACACATGGTAATAACATTTTGCTATTGGCATATGTGCTTGTCATCACAATGTGCTGTTTAATACGACCTTTAGGAGATGTCAGACTCCGAAAATGTCAAATGTGTCACATGGGAGAAAAAAGATAAAACAGCAAACAGCAACAGCATTTTATTATTTAAACAAAATCCATATTATTTTAAAAGATGTTTGACCTTTTCTGGGAAGTTTAGTTAATGTAGGGAGACAGATATCGTTTGTAAATAGGTTTTCTTTTCATGTCCTCATCTGAACATGATGAAAGGACAATTTAATGAACAAGCTGGGAGTCAGTTCCAACATCTCTGCATGAATATATAACTCATAATTAATCCTACCATTAATTATTACATAGGTAGTTAATGAGAGCCAAAATACACAAGTACTTGTTATATATATATAATATAACTTGTTTTGGCCTGCAGTGCCTAAACGTGTATGTGTGTTTGTTTGTGTGTAATATATATATATGATCTATGGATTTGTGTGATTCTCCTAAAAGGTCAGGATGATTACTGATAACTCTGAGGCGAAGATGGGAAGTGCAGGTTTGTTTAAATGTGTCACATCAAAACACTGCAGGTAATCATGTGTTTCATACAGTTCAAGTAATCTCAGTCAGTATTGGCAGTTAATAGCATAACTTTATTCTTTTTTTGATAAGCACTAGGCTGTGTGACTATTATTATGAGGAGCTGTCATTTATATCCTATACGTATTTATGTCCATCTCAAATTGAATGTGAATTGATTGTGGGTGCAAATCTACTTCCAGCTTTTCCTCTCTCTTATCCAAATGAGGATTATTTGTTTTAAAAATAGTCAGCTTTAATGTATGTTATGGGTTTGGTTTTATATCTCAGACAACCACATACTGTAGTTTATAAAAAATAAGGGTCAAAGGTCATTGCCGGTAAAGGTGGAGCTGAAATGTATTTGAAGCGCTACATATGCGTAAAATTCGTCATTTTCCTCGTCTTAGCTTTGGGTGACTTTCTTTTGTCTCATTATCTTTCTTTTCATCCCTGTTAAAATCTCTTCATGTTGTCTTCAGGTTCGTTTACTCCCTTCCTGTCGCCTGCTCGGTGCAAAATAAACCCGACACCATAGAGCTAATCCTCCCTGCGCTCACTCTGACAATGAGAGCGCCACTGCCAACTACTGGACTGGATCTGCAATTACACTTTATTCTGGTACGGCAAAAAAAGCATGTTCCCCAGGGTCACGCGCGCGCCCCTGGCAGCGCACCGTGCCCCCCCCACTATTTGAGAAGCACTGCTGTAAGTACAGAGATAGACGGGGTAAACACCCACATGCTGATCCTGACTGCAATGAAGGACTTGGAGCGGTCTATCACCTGGACTGATCTCAGTGACTGTAACTGAGGCTACTTTCACAAACCAAACTGTCATTTCTTACAGGTGCGGACTCAGCTACAGGTCCAAAACACCAAACAGTGACAAGACGAAGAGGAGGTGGTTTGGATGGATGGTGTCACAACTACTCAGGAACCAAATATCTGATCACTGGTCAAATATTAGACCGCTTCCATCTGTGAGCTCAGACAGCTGACATCTCAACCACCAGCAGACCTTAATGCTTAAGATAAAAATATAAGAGTCTGTTTTTTTGTAAACACACCAAACCATCCAAAAGGAGTCCACACTACCAGTGATTTTATATACCTGATTTTTTCTGAATTATTACCAAAAGCATACCACAAACATATCTGATTTTCTTTAGGAGGAGTTTTGTTATTTTGTAGATGTGTCAGGTAGATTTGAAAAATATGCTTCTTTAGACAAAATTGTGTTCTGTATTTTTTTAATTTATTTTAGGGACGCTGCTGCTGTTTTGTCCTCATTAAAAATCTTATAGTTTATGTTGTAGCATGTTAATTATTAAATCTTGCTCAAAGGTGAACGTTCATCAACCTTTAGAAATCATCCATCCTTCCATTATCTGTGACCTCACATCCTGTTTTGAGACATTTAGTACATCTGAGGACCAACACAGAGAGACATACACAGACAGACAACCATTCACACCTACGGACAGTTTAGTCACGAATAACCTAACAGGCGAGTATTTGGACTGTGGGAGGAAACCCACACAAACCTGGGAGAAGATGAAACTGAGCAGAAATTACAAAACTGGCCAGTGATTTTAACCTTCTACCTGTGAGACGGCAGCAATGATCACTTCAGTTCGTTCTGCTCTCTTTGAAAATGATTTTAATAATTTCTTATTATTGTAAATCCTGTAGTATTGTGGGTTGATGTGGACAACAGCTTTGAACTCTCTTTGTTTTTGTGCAAAAGCTGATTTGCAGTAATGTTCTGTCCTTTAGTTTACACTGAGGACAGACACATAAAGTCCCTTTCTGCTCCAAAAATTGCTCATTGAGCTCAGGGCTTTTATCTACCATTTCTTTATTGAAAATGAACAATTATATTGTTTGTAAACATAAGAAAACAGACTTTATTTTAGGGCAGAAGTCATATTTTATAATTTAAAGCAAATTGGCTGAAAGTGCAGCTAAATAAGCTGTTACAGTTTATAAAACTCATTATGTTACAAAACATGTAAAATGTGCTTTTGTAATGTGCAGTAGTTCCTAAATATTTCTGTGTATCACACTTAGCTCAGTTTGTGTCACTTAGATAAAAATCTGACAACAGATGTTGTGTTTGACACGTCTTCTTTCTGCTCTGGTGTGAAAATGTCTAATTCTTGCAGCAACACGTCTTTATGTGTTAAAGGGAACTGGAAGGTTGTTTGTTTCATCTGATACAGTTTGCTGCTTCTCATTTGCCAAAACGTGCATAAACTAATGATCCAAATACAGTTTGTTTAGTTGATCTGAGAATTTATTACTTAATGCATTTGTAGTAAAGTCTGAAGTTATTATAGCAACATGAGATTAAACAAACTACAGTTTAAATTACAAATATTTTTACTGCATTTTTTCAGGTTTGCAGCTCACAGGCCACAAGAAACTAAAATCATGTCCTGAAATGTCAGAAAACTGTCTGAGCAGGTGGATTCAAAACCAAAAGACAACTGCACAGAACAGACAGATAAAACTGGAGGTGGTCTTTCTGCGGCTGAATGCTTGAGGGAACCAGAATGGACACAGCGAGTCGTCTGGTCTGATGTTGCAATGTGCACAAGAAAAAGAGACTTGTGTCCTCTTAAGACCCAAGCTCTAATTTGACATGCATTTTTAATTCTCTTTGTTATTTGGGCTTATTGGAACCTGATAAGTATAAAAACTAAGCATCATGTTTTCACATGCTGCAAACACTTTCAGGAATTTATGGGGCCACAAGGTCTCAGTTAAGCAGACTTAAGTGGTAATACAACCCAAAATGTGTCAGGTCCTAAGAGTCCAAATATGTAATCCAGGTCAGAGATTCACAATATCAAAATCCAGGTCATTACAGCAGAGCTGAGTCAGTCAAACAGACTGATCCGGGAAGTTGCGTGAGCTCTCAACTTTGAGTTGAGATGACTCTAGTGCCCTGTCACACATCTCTGTCTGTCTCTCTGACATCACTGCTCGGATGAAAGAAAGACATCTTCATCTCAACCTCTCCAAGACTGAAGTTCTCGTCTTACCAGCCAAACCTTCAACACAACATCAGCATCAACATTGGATCTGCAGTGATTGTTCCTGCTAAGTCGGCCAGAAATCTGGGGGTCATCATCGACGACCAACTGAGCTTTATTTAACAAATCTCATCAGTCTCTAGGTCGTGTAGATTTGCCCGCTACAACATCAGAGACTTCAGACCCTATTTCTGGATTTACACAATATATATATATACACACTTAATGTGCAAGCGTTGATCATATCTCGTCTGGCTGCAAGGATTAAGTTCAAAGCTCTGTCTCTTGCCTACAGGGCGGTCAACTCTACAGCTCTGGCTTACTTAAACTCAGTCATTCAGGTCTACAATCCATCCCGTCCACTGCACTCGGCCAACGAACAACGTCAGGTAGTCCCAGCGTCACACAGAAGACACCAAGGGAAACTCTTTAGCTCAGTGATCCCCCGATGGTGGAAAGAGCTACTAAACTCTTCAACGCTCTTCCTTTGCACTAAAAAAAACCCCAAAACTTTCTGCTCTTTCTTGTACTTGCATCCCATGAAACAGAAACACTTCTTTAATAGCACTTTGGTTTGATGTTTTTCTCCTCAACTCAGATTTTTTTTTACTTGCCGTGTAAATGGCAAAACCAGATTGAAAGACCTCCAAAACATTTTGCTCATCTAAATAAGATTTCAACTGCACATGAACTATTTTCAAAACGAACTGCAGCTTGGAGATGGGCATAAAATGAGCTAACTCTGTGTGATCAACTTCCACCAAATTGCCTCCTGAACACAGTGGTGTGAATCTTCTGAAGGTTGATAGTTAACATGTACCTGTTTTGGAGTTTGAGTCCAAATGCAAATGCATGGTGCATTCATTGATGTGCTGTTTTCTTGATAAAGGGATTAGCATGTGTGAGTGAGGGGACAGTTCTGAGTCTGGGTTAGACAATAAGCCGTGGGGAGTCTTTGCTAAATGCGTGAGTGCTAGACAGCACTGTTGATTCACTGCTATTGATGTAGATCCAGACCTGAAACCAGATTTGTAGGGAGATGTTTTTAATGTAAATTAATTCTTAGTTTCTAATTAAAATTTACATGTCTAATCTAAAATGCATTTGCTGATTATGATTTTGAGTTTCAGACAAGGTCAATCATGTCTGATGAGCTATTAATCTTTATTTCACTGTCTTTATTTATTTCATCATTAAAGTGATTAGATGAAAGTTTTGGTACATGTGCAAAAATTTTTACTTAATGATTGACTTTGCTGCAGTAACTGATCTGTAACGAATCTCTGTATTTCCTGTTTTGCTCTAAATTGAACAGCAGATAAACCCAAACCCGCTCTGACAGCAGACAAGACAAACATACAGAGGGAGAGGAGATCCACTGTTCTTCCTCCACAAATACTTTTGACCAGGAACAGAGCAGTTGTCACTTTTTGTGACTCTATAAAACTTTTAAATGATTTGAAAACAAATATCCTTGGTAACTTTGATGCAAAGTATTCTGCACAGTATGCTGTGTTTTATCAGATTTTTTCTTAAAGTGCTTCTAAAGTGATGAAATAAACACATATGGCATATAAGGTTATTTTATCTGGTTTTTATTTAGGATGAGGCTCCAAAACACACTACAAATTCCACCAATGAACATCTTCCTGATAAACCATTTAATCAGGTACCGAATCAATGACATGTCGAATGACACTTCGGACGTCATTAATCACGAGACTCTGGACAAACGAATCAAGCCTTGTGGTTGTGAAGCATTGTGTGTTTTATTTGACTCATCGACATTCACTGTTCTAACGTTTAAAAGTAAAAGTAAATCCTAAAAACGCCACACAAACAAGAACAAGTAACAGATGGTCCAACAGATGTCATGACATCACAAATCTAACATGGCTCAAAAGTTTTGGTTTATATGTAGGACAAATGACATTTTTAAAAGAAAAATATGAAAATCCTTCAGTACAATTTTTTTTTTATCTTTCTTTGAAATTCCCAATAAGGGAAAAAACATTTGAATGTGTGACCATGACATTCAGGAGAAAACTTTTCATCTCTAACTGACACTTCTGCAGCTTGTGGTAGGCGAGTCATATCTAAGTGGTTTGACTAAAAACACTGTCAGTACAGTGGGAGTGTTGTTGCTTCATATTGTAAAGACACCAAACCAACAAAAAGGAGTCCACACTACCTCTTATAGCTTTTAAGCTATAGTTTTTCAGAATTATTACCATAACCACTCATTTGTTTTCCTTGAGGAGCAGTTGTGGTGTTTGTTCTGACTGTATTTATAATCTGCTGGTACAGTAGACAATAGGATTCAGAACTGTGGATAAGGAAGCAACTGACTTAAAGAACAATTGCAAGTTCAATGTCATGACTCTAGTTCAGCGATAAAACATATTCCATTCCTGAAGCAACAACACAGGTAGGTTACTGCTAACATACGGCAGTGAAAAAGTCGGACACCTCGAATGCCTACATCTGTAAAAGTATAAGCTTCTTTTTAAAAAGGAGTGTTTACTTCTCAGGATAACATTTCTTTGTCAAAGTTATTTTAGGGATGCTACTGCTATTTTGTCCCAGTTGAAGTTTTCACCTGATAATACAGTGAGCATGTAATTATCGTGCCATGTTCAGGTGGACCAACAAAAATTCCAGCCACACCTGCCAGGAAAATAGCTCGAGATGCAAAGAAACACCCACAAATTACAAAAAAGTTCGAATATGGAGTTGCTTTAAAGCATTTACTGCACCCAAACCAAACAGCCTGTTTACAATATGCCAAACAGCACCGAGACAAGCCTCAAACCTTCATTTGGATCAATGTGACATTATGGTCACAGCCACAAACACTGTGTTTGGAGATGAGTGAACGAGGCCTTTGATGAAAAGTGCACCGTCCAGACTGTGAAGCACAGAGGTGGATCTCTGATGTTTGGGGGTGTGTGATGGCAGGATGAATGCAGCATGTCATCAGAAAATACTGGAGGACAATTTGCACCGATCATCACGGACGCTGCACGTGGGACACATGGACATTCCAACATGACAATGATCCAAACCACAAGGCCGAGTTGACCTGCCAGTGGCTACAGGAGAAAAAGTGACGGTGCTGGAGCGGCAGCCCAAGGATTTACAGGAGCTGGAGGCTGTTTGCCAAGAACAATGGGCAGTTTTACCCCTGAGAAAATAAAGTGTCTCATCCACAACTATCAGGAAAGACCACAAGCTGTCACCGATGTAAAGGAGGAAATACACAGTGTAGAAATCTCAGGCTGAGCAAACGTTTAAACAGTGACGATGTCAGTATTTTCTTTAATGATGTGTTTTGTCTAATGATGGGGCTGTTTGAGACGCCTCATGGTTTAATTTCAATCCCATTTAAAATAAACGTGAATTGACAGATGACTCATGTTTTCTTTAAAGATTTAAACACATTTTAAAAATACTGTCAGTGTATGTTTTCGTATGAACACAACAGTAACAAACATTAGGATGCAGGATGTAATAGGATGGAAATCAATGGTTTTATATGCCATAAATGTGAAAAATATATATGCTTAATATCATTTTTAAATTAGTTTATGGACCAGTAAAAACCTAAAACAAGTTAATGTATTTTAGTGGTGAACAGGAAGTGTGAAGGTGCAGTAAATATGTTGTGGTTAAAACTGTGGTAGATGACTGTGTGTCACATAAAAAGGAAGGAAGAACAAAGAGGCTGCACTTTTTCTGATGCATATCTATAAAACATAACTTGTCTTTGTTGTTTGTGTCTTTGCTGTGTTACATGTTTTATTGTAAAGGACAAACAGCAGAGTGACAGTGTTGCTCTGCATGTGAAGATGGGACACACGTTGTTCTGTGTACTGTCATTATTCTGTGAGTACATCAGTCACTTTCTATCAATCTATTGACTTTCACACAAAAAAATGTGTTTTTATTGTTACTTTTCTAACTCTGATAAATAATTTTTGTGTTCTTCCAGGTTCTTTGCCTTCTTTACTAATGTACATTATGTCATCTCACAAAACTGTTGATAAACAATAACTGTATCTTCTAAAACGCAGTATTTTAAAAGTTATGTGTTTATCATGATTTTGTTTTTCTGTGAGACTGTTAATGTCTGATGAGCTTTTAATCTTTATTTCAGTGTCAAGTTCACTCATGTACGGAAATACTGAAGGTAACAATTGTCCTTTTCTGTTTGTTTCTAGTTTATAGAAATCTATATATGATATTTTAACAGTAACTAGATGTTGCATTGTTCCTTTAATTGTATCTAAAAGATGCCATAATTAAAAATATATGTTTATCTGTCCAGTCATGTACAGGAAGTTCAGTGTAGATAGTACAGAGTATAGAGAAGTTCAGTATGTTGAAAGAAGCTGTTCAAAGGTAAATTCACAGAGCAGAAAAAACTATTTAAAAGTAAATTGTAGATTTTTTCAGTTTCTTTGGGTCAATTATCCATCAGAGAAACTCTGGTGTGTAGTTTGCACTAACACAATCTTCTAAGTGATGTATCACAATATGTTACTGACTTTAGTTCGATCGTAGCACAGTTGTGATGTTTGAAAAGGTTAAATATTCAAAATAAATCTCACACGTGCATATAATGAAATCTAATGAAATTCCTTTTCTACAAACAAACCCGACTCTAGTTAACATAACTAGTTCTTCCTTCCCCAATGTGACCACATCACCGTGACAACAAAGAAGACACATCCATAATCCCACACGATGCTAGAACTGGCTTCTCTGCGGCTGCTCCTGAGTGGAAATCCGGCAGCAACAGGATCCAGTTTAGATGAAAACGTGCAGAAGGAGGGTTTGAATTGAAAAGTCTAGTGTGGCTGCAGACTTTAGCTCATCAGATGCTCTTTCTTCCCTCCTGTGTCCATGTGAGCTGATCATGGGCTGTGAGGTTTTTCCCATGTGTCGTACTGGACAGCAGCGCTTCTCTGAGCACAATTGGAAATCCACTGTCTATAATGTCCTTCCCAGGAGACTCAGGAGCTGTTTTGTCTTTCTTTGAGGTTTTGGAATTTGTTGAATGGCTGCAAGACGTTTAGGAGAGAAAGCTTTGTCCCTCTGCCGGGACCACGTGTCCCATGTCCCACAGATTTACTTTATGGCTATTTTTGCTAGATTTCTTTACAGTTTTACAAGGTTCATTTAAAGAACTAAAAATCATCCATTTATTGAAAGTGCAGCCTGCAGGAAATTAAATATTCTCCAGGTTTCAGCCTAAGGCCTGATGTAACTAACAGGAACTAGCCTGAATAAAAGCTAAACATTGTGGAAGACCCCAAAAATTGGTTGTATGAAATACAGAACCACCACTAGTTGTTTTACGTACAGAAATAAACTCAACTAAATATTCAGAACAGTGCAGACGAATATTATGTTCAAACAGTATGTCATAAACGTGTAAATGTTCTTGAGTATCAATTTATATTTTAAATATTTTTATTTCTCATTTTCTGGGCACAATAAAGTATTGTTGTGGTAGACCGGAGATGTCAACATGTCAGGAAGTTTGTTGTGGTCTAAACTGTGGTACATGGCTGAGATTTCTACTCATAAGGAGAAGATGAAAAACTGTCTGTCTGTATTAATGCATGAGTTTTGTTTTGTGTCTCGGGTTAAGGACGTATCCTGATCAAAAATAATTCCTCTATAATAATTGCTCACAGTAATATTGAGACAAATATTATATATTAAATATATAATAATATATTTAATATAGTTAAGTTACACATATCTACAAGGGACAGTGGTTGAAAAAGCTGAATGTCCAGCCCTTCTTAGTTTGATTCAGGTTCAGGCTGGAGGACTGAGCTAAATACACGACTGGACAATTATCTATGACCAATGTTTAAACAATTTTTTATCTAAGCTAAAGCTGCTGTTATGTCTGTGGATTTTGAATGTGAATTATTTATATATTTCTGATTGATCTTTCTGTATTTTATTTAAAAATGTGCTTCCACTTTTTTTTTTTTCCCTTTTTTTTTTTCCCTTTTTTTTTTTTTTTTTTTTTACCAACATAGCTAATTTAATCTAGCCACAGGGGTTGCAAGCCAGTAACTTCTGTGCCGGTCCCAAGCCCGGATAAATAGAGAGGGTTGCGTCAGGAAGGGCATCCGGCGTAAAATTTTGCCAAGTACAATCATACGAGTCATCCATACCACTTTCATACCGGATCGGTCGAGGCCTGGGTTAACAACGACCGCCACCGGTGCTGTTAACCTACAGGGTGCCGGTGGAAATTGGACTACTGTTGGTCGAAGAAGGAGAGGAGGCAGAAGGGTGCGTGGTCAGAGAGAGAAGGGGAAAGGCAGGAGCTTAGATTTGAGAGTAGGGACTCTTAACGTTGGCACAATGACAGGGAAAGGTAGAGAGCTGGCAAACATGATGGAGAGAAGGAAGGTAGATGTACTGTGTGTGCAGGAGACGAGGTGGAAAGGCAGCAAAGCACGTAGTATTGGAGGAGGATACAAACTGTTCTACCATGGTGTGGATAGGAAGAGAAACGGAGTAGGGGTGATCCTGAAGGGGGAGTTTGTGAACAATGTTCTAGAGGTGAAAAGAGTCTCAGACAGGGTGATGAGCCTAAAGCTAGAAATCGAAGGTGTGATGGTGAACATAGTCAGTGGGTATGCTCCACAAGTTGGCTGTGACTTAGAAGGAGAAGGAGAGATTCTGGAGTGAGTTTGATGAGGTTGTAGAGAGTATCCCTAGAGGAGAGAGAGTAGTTGTTGGAGCAGACTTCAATGGGCATGTTGGTGAGGGGAACAGAGGTGATGAGGAGGTAATGGGCAGGTTTGGTGTAAAGGACAGGAATCCAGAAGGACAGATGGTAGTGGACTTTGCTAAGAGGATGGAAATGGCTGTAGTTAACACTTACTTCCAGAAGAGAGAGGAACATAGAGTGACATACAAGAGTGGAGGTAGGAGTACACAGGTGGACTACATCCTATGTAGACGAGGTCATTTGAGAGAGGTTAGTGACTGTAAAGTGGTGGTAGGAGAGAGTGTAGCCAGACAGCATCGCATGGTGGTGTGTAAGATGACTCTGGTGGTCAGGAAGAAGAAGAGAGGAAAGTCAGAAAAGAAGACCAAGTGGTGGAAGCTAAAGAATGAAGAAACTTGTGAGGAATTCAGGCAGAAGTTGAGACAGGCTTTGGGTGGTCAGGAAGAGCTTCCAGATGATTGGGAAACTACAGCAGAGGTAATCAGGGAAACAGGTAGGAAGGTGGTTGGTGTGTCATCTGGAAAGAGGAAAGATGATAAAGTCACTTGGTGGTGGAATGAGAAAGTACAGGACTGCATCCAGAGGAAGAGGTTAGCTAAAAGGAAGTGGGATGTAGAAAGGACTGAGGAAAGTAGACAGGAGTACAAGGAAGTGCAGCACAGAGTGAAGAAGGAGGTGGCAAAGGCCAAACAGAAAGCTTACGATGAGCTGTATGACAGGTTAGACACGAAGGAAGGAGAGAAGGACTTGTAGAGGATAGCCAGACAGAGAGATAGAGATGGGAAAGATGTGCAACAGATAAGGGTGATTAAAGACAGAGATGGAAAGGTGCTAACAAGCCAGGAGAGTGTGCAGAGAAGATGGAAGGAGTATTTTGAGCAGCTGATGAATGAGGAAAATGACAGGGAAAGAAGGGAGGAAGATGTGGATGTTGTGGAGCAGGAAATAGGAGAGATTAGAAAGGATGAGGTGAGGAAGGCTCTGAAAAGGATGAAGAGCGGAAAGGCTGTTGGCCCTGATGACATACCTGTGGAGGTGTGGAAGTGTCTAGAGAGAGAAAGCAGTGAAGTTTCTGACAGGTCTGTTTAACAGGATTTTAGAGAGTGAGAAGATGCCTGAGGAATGGAGGAGAAGCGTTCTGTTGCCGATCTTTAAGAACAAGGGTGACACGCAGAACTGTAGCAACTACAGAGGGATAAAGCTGATGAGCCACACAATGAAGCTGTGGGAAAGAGTAGTGGAGGCCAGGCTTAGGAAGGAGGTCGAGATTTGTGAGCAGCAGTATGGTTTCATGCCCGTAAGAGCACCACTGATGCCATTTTCGCTTTGAGGTTGTTGATGGAAAAGTACAGAGATGGTCAGAAGGAGCTGCATTGTGTCTTTGTGGATTTAGAGAAGGCGTATGACAGGGTGCCGAGGGAGGAGCTGTGGTACTGTATGAGGATGTCGGGAGTGGCAGAGAAGTACGTCAGAGTAGTTCAGGACATGTATGAGAGAAGCATGACGGTGGTGAGATGTGCCGTGGGTCAGACAGAGGAGTTCAAGGTAGAGGTGGGACTACACCAAGGATCGGCTTTGAGTCCCTTCTTGTTTGCTATGCTGATGGACAGGTTGACAGATGAGGTCAGACAGAAATCTCCCTGGACAATGATGTTTGCAGATGACATTGTGATTTGCAGTGAGAGTAGAGAGCAGGTGGAGGAACAGCTGGAGAGGTGGAGGTTTGCTCTGGAAAGAAGAGGTATGAAAGTCAGTCGTAGTAAGACAGAATACATGTGTGTAAACGAGAGGGATCCAGGTAGAAGTGTGAGGTTACAGGGGGCTGAGGTGAAGAAGGTGCAGGAGTTTAAGTACTTGGGGTCAACAGTTCAGTGTGATGGAGAGTGTGGAAAAGAGGTGAAGAGGCGAGTGCAGGCAGGTTGGAGTGGGTGGAGGAAAGTGTTAGGAGTGTCGTGTGACAGAAGAGTGTCAGCAAGACTCAAAGGAAAGGTGTACAGGACAGTGGTGAGACCAGCTCTGCTCTATGGGTTAGAGACAGTAGCAGTGAGAAAGAGACAAGAGGCAGAGATGGAAGCAGCAGAGATGAAGATGTTGAGGTTCTCCTTAGGAGTGACAAGGTTGGACAGAATTAGGAACGAGTTCATCAGAGGGACAGCGCACGTTGCCTGTGTTAGCAACAAAGTCAGAGAGGCCAGATTGAGATGGTTTGGACATGTGCAGAGGAGGGATAGTGATTATATCGGTAGAAGGATGTTGGAGATGGAGCTGCCAGGCAAGAGGGCGAGAGGACGACCGAGGAGGAGATATATGGATGTCCTAACAGAGAACATGAGGTTAGCTGGTGTCAGAGAGGAAGATGCTCAGGATAGAGTAAAGTGGAAAAGGATGATTCGCTGTGGCGACCCCTAATGGGAAAAGCCGAAAGAGTAGTAGTAGACCAACATAGCTAATGTCCTATTGGAATTTTGTTAATGAACAATAACTGTCTAAAACTCCCACTTTTTTAAAATGCTTTCGTTGGTTGTGATTTTGAATTTTTGTCAGATCGATCATGTCTAATGAGCTTTTAATCTTCATTATTTTCTCCATTTATCGGATCCTGTTACCAGGACAAATGGATGATGAAATGAGGAGCGCTGCAAACTCCGATGAGAGAGATGAATCCACCAGAGGTTCAGCACAGTCAGCTGAAAACAGTGAGTGTTTTCATTGATTCTTAGATGTGAAATAATTATAGTCACATTTTCAATGTTGTTGACATGTTCTGATGGCTGTGTCCATTTTGACATTCTGTCTAGGAGACGATAAAGAAAGAGAAACGTTTAACCCGGAAATAGGGCGACAAATTACAGAAGGAATGTTGGTAACAGCTGCAATGATTCTCAGCTTACAGTGTTTTTATAAGTCTTTGAATTTTTCTATCCAGATCAACACCAGTGTTCAGAAAGATATTCCTTATTGTTTGTGTAACATTGGTGGATCCTGCATGTGAGAACTTTGTACAGACAAAGTTTAAATGCATCAAAAAATCTCAATACATAAGTTTGGAGTCAGTGTGTTGATCGTTTGTGAGATTTCAACACAATAAGGAGCAAAAACGAGTCAAACTGAAGTGAAAGCAGATACTGTATGTTCTCATACAAAATATTATGTGTGAATCATTTCCACACTAGTTTAAAAGCAATTGCAAAATATTTTATGATGTAGGATTGTTATATTTGAATGACATCAGTCATTTTACTACATTTTACTGCAAATAATTGTCTATCCTTTAATTTTCATTGTATTCTTACTGTGAGTTTTTGGATATGAACATAACTCCTACATCAAGGTTCCTTGTTGTAACACTGGAGGACAAAGATATGCAAAGAGTAACGGCAGCATGTTTCACTTTGCTTGTAGATGATCATGTGTTTGTCAGGATTGAGGTACTGGACCCTTGAGGTACTGGAAAATGTATTTTTAATGTTTATAGACACCAGCACTAAATTATATTGATAATCAGCCCTCCTGTTATGTTCTGTTTCAAATTAACCCGTTTAAAAGTTTAAAAAAAAAAAAATACTTTAAAGTATTTTTTCACTTTGAAACTTATTTTGCTTGGCTTATTTAGTGTAATCAACATATTTAAAAAAATATTGCATATAAAAGTATTGTAATTTATATATATGGGCCTTTTCCCTGTACATAAAAAAAGCATGAACAAGATTTTTTTATCCTCATTAAACTATGACCTGTGAACAGTGAAGAACATCATTGAACTAAATATTGACTGAAATGGTTAGAAATGGAGTTAATGATAAGATATAAACAATGTTTTTTGGAACTTTTTGGAACATAACAGGAGGGTTAAATAAAGTTGTACCAGAGATGAATGGCAGGTATTTGTGAACAGGAGAACTCAGGTGGGAACCAGGGAGGAATCAAACTATACATCTATCTACAGTCCAAAGTCCAAAGTCCCCGAAATAAAAGTCCAACAAAACAACTCAGCAGACGACTGCTTTTAATGCAAGTCCTCAGATCAACAGTCAGGGATAAACCAGCCAGAATAAACAATCCAACAAAAATCACAGGTGACCGGGACTAAGGACATAGAGTTCACTAGACTGGAGTCCGGGACCGAGTTCTGTAGTAATCGGTTGAACCAGACCATGGACGGAGGCTGATGGAACATGATAAGAGGTTGGAGATCTGGCTGGTGACGCGGGGCCAGTGCAGTCGCCGGCCCCCTCAGAGACCGGATCAGACAAGACCACAGCTGAATGTGAGGCTGGAGTTTGAGCAGAGGCCAGGACAGGAACGGGAGCTTGAACAGAGACAGACAGGGCAGGAACACAGGTGTCAGCCGACCCAGAGACGGGAAGTGAGTTCCGAAGAAGCAGGTTCCAGCAGGTTATTAATAAGTCCAGTAAAGGAAGTGGAGACGAAGAGTTGAGCCATGACAGAGTTTTACTTTTTGAATGAAATTGCTAAAGAAAACAAACTTTTCAACCACAATCTCATTTTCTGAGGTGACTGTCATCATGAAGTACCAGGGTTTCTTGATTAAAGAGTTTATGGCTGCATGTCAGTTTTTGGATGATTATGTAAAACACGTCACTTATGCTTTTGTTTTAAAATGTTAAAAAATCTGCTGGTGTTACACTGAATTTTATTTTTAATATATGTTCTGAAAATGCATAATGACCATGTGAATTATTACAGAGATATATACTCTGGTGGCTATAGTTTTATTCTTACTGTGAGTTTTTAATGTGAACAGCTGCCAGAGCATCTGTGACCCTGCAGCCCAACTGGAATCAGATATTCAGAGGTGAGAGAATCACTCTCACATGTGAGATCCAGGGAGGTGGAGACACTGAGTGGACGTATGAATGGACATCAGCCAAGTCAAAGACACGTCCAACACACAATGAATATGTGATTGACAGAGCAGCTGAGTCTGACAGTGGAAACTACAGGTGTCGGGGTAAAAAGGACTTTTCCTTAACACAGTGGAGTGAAAACCTCACATTGACCATATCAGGTAGGTTGGAGGTTTCACATTCATATAAAAATGTTCAGTTCTGAGTTTTATCTGTTTCATCCAGATGAGCCAAAACACTTCTATAAATAATGTGTATTTTTACTTCTTTTAATGTGGATTTTCCTGTATTATACTGATTTTGCTTTTAACTGCACTTTCTTCCTCTGACATCACATTTATTACTTGAACACTGTTTTCCCACAAACTGCTGTAATATTTCTTAGTGCTGCCGTGTATTAATGTGTGATGCAGTTGTTAGAGCAGATCACAGTGATAATATGAGAAATATCAGAGGGACAATTGTTCTTTATTATTTAGCAATGTTTATCTATATGTATTTACACTGTCATACCAGTTTTGATGTGTTTGTTCTAAACTCAACATCAGCTGAACCAAAGGCCCAAATAAGAGCTGACAGCAGTGATATTCCAGTAGGAGGCAGCGTGACCCTGAGCTGCTCTGTGAACCCATCATCTGGTTGGACATATCACTGGTACAGAGGTGATAGATTGTTTGAACCTCTGACACAAGATGCTGTTTCCCACACGAATGGACGAATCAGTGTCTCACAGGGAGGAATCTACAGGTGCAGAGGAGGAAGAGGAAACCCAGTTTACTACACACAGAACAGCCAGACAGTGAGGATTGATAAAATAAGTGAGTTTATTAAAAATATAAATCAAACACTTAATTTGTTCTTAAAAAACATTGTGTTAATATGTTTATGTGTTTGTCAGCAGTGTAGAAAAGAAACATTTTATTACATGAACAGAATAATAATTTTGTAGCAGTAGCTCTTGTTGTTCTGATGATGTTAATCCTTCATATAGTGATTTATCTGAAATTAATCAGCACTCACACTATCACAGTTTAATGTAAATATTACTGAGACTTGGCAGATGTTCCCCTTAAACATAGTGTTGGATTGTTTTCTAATAGATTTTTATTACAGACATATTTATCATTGTTTTCTTTGCTGTTTTTGTTTTAACCTACTTATGATGTTCATGAAATTGTCAGGCTCTCGTTTATTAACCTCACAAAGATTTTTCACTGATCTGCTGCTTCTCAAAACAGTGTTTTAGACAAAAGCTGTTTGTGAAAAACTGTGTTTTATGTGAATAGTTTCCATCAGAGCCGCTGTGACTCTGGATCCCAACTGGCCTCTGATATACACTGGTGAAACAGTCACAGTCAGATGTGAGATCCAGGATCGTGGACCAACTAAGTGGACGTATGAATGGAGACCAACAAACGGAGTCACATCTCCAGGACCAAATGAAATTAGGATCATTGGAGCTACAAGGTCCCACAGTGGAAACTACAGTTGTCGGGGTAAAACAGACTCTCACTCATCAACAGAGTGGAGTAATGTCGTCACACTGACAGTATCAGGTGAGCTGGACCTTGTTTCATCGAGAACAAAAATGGTTTATGATGTTTTCATTTGTCCGTGTAAATAAGAAAACAGTAATGTTGCTCCATCCTGGAAACTTAAAGCTAAATTCAGTTTGTTTTAAATTTTGGAGCAAATTAATAAAAATAAGAAACTTTTTAGAACATTGTAGCCTTGTAATATATTTATGCAGCAAAATTTAAAAAGTTAAACACAGAACAGTAACTTTCTGTGTACAGTACAGATTGGGAAACTCACACATTTAACTTAAAAATAATCAGACATTTACTTTATTTGTTTCAACAGAACTTAAAAAATCTATAATTCATGGTTCAATAATACACAAAGATGTAATATGGACTAACGCTGACTGTGTAAAATATATATGATACTTAAACATTATTTAAAGCAGCATTTTACGTTCAGTCAGTGTAGAAATACAGAAATCATAAGACATGAAGGAGGAAAAGAGAGATCGTGACATGTGGCCACGTTTTCTGGAACACTGTAGATTTACATGTGAACCATCAGGCTGCTGAGACGAGTCTGAACTGTTGGGATTATGTTGCACTGTGACTGTGAGGCGGCTAATGTGTTTGTTAGTTTTAGTCTGGGTTAGTTTGTGAACTTCTTTTACATGTTTGACTTTTTATGTCGGTGGCTGCAACAGAAATAAAGATCCATTAATGAGGACGGCTGATTATTAGTCTGTGTCAACATGTTTTTGATTAAACCACTAGGAGTCACGTTCATATTTTTTATATCCTGCACAGTTCACAGCTGCACAACAAGAAGATGAAAAATCATGACCACTTTTTCTGGAATAAAAGTCATTTTTGAAATATTGGTTCTGGTTTGAATGTGTTTTTTTAAATCTTAGCTAGATCTGAATTTTTGTAGTGAGTTAGTCGTCATGGGTCTGTTAGGACCAGAAAGCAACTAAATTATTCTGCAAATGAAACAACATGTAAATTAAATGTGGAACATTTAACCACTGAATTGTTTCTTTGTCTCTGTGAATTGAACAGAACATAAACCCAGAGCCTCAGTGAGAGCAGACAGGACAGTCATAGCAGCAGGAGACACTGTGACACTGAGCTGCTCTGTGGACGACTCTGAGAGCTGGAAATATGACTGGTTCAAACAGACCTCAGAGTTTTCTACAGCTCAGACTATAAGAACAGGTGGAGCAGACACCATCAGTATTTCAGAAGGAGGCATCTATTCCTGCAGAGGAGGAAGAGGAACCTCAGGTTACTACACAGAGGACAGTGAGACTGTCACTGTTGAGAGAAGACGTGAGTGCAGTGATTTATTTGGAAAATAACATGAATAATGAATTATCATTTTTATCAGTGATTATTTATTAAGATTTTATGTCTTTGATTTTATGTTTGTTTGGTTGTAACAGTTTCCAACAAGGCTGTTGTAACTCAGCAGCCCAACTGGCCTCAGATATTCAGTGGGGAGAAGATTAATCTAACATGTGAGATCCAAGGCGGTGGAGACACTGAGTGGGAGTATGAATGGAAAACAGACAGCTCTGAAAAAACTGTAGAACACAGTGAACGTTGGGTTTTCACTGCTTTTGTTTCTAGAAGTGGAAACTACTGTTGTAGAGGTAAAGAGAAAAAGAACTTTTACTCCTCTACAGCATGGAGTGATCCCATCAGACTGACTGTGAGATGTAAGTGGAATCTATGTATTTTATCTATTATTGTGTAGATATTTTGTATATAATCCACCTTGGTTAGATATTATTTATTCTCAAGACAATTAGGCACTTATTACACTACATAAAATATAAAACGTATATTCATAATGCAAATCACATTGATAAAATAAGCATTTTGTGTCGCAGAAAAGTTATTCCACCGTAAAGATTCAGTGATATTAATTATTTATCCATTTTAATTCATTTAAATTTAAATGACTGTACATGGACCATAATGACCATATTTATGGTTTTATTCTAAACTGAATGCATCAAAACATAGTCCAAACTAAACTTGGACAAGACATTTTCATTCTCAAAAAATAATTTCCCAACAGATAAACCCAGACCTGTCCTCAGTGTGTCTCCATCATGGCTGAGTCCTGGAGCCTCAGTGACTCTGAACTGTGAGCTTGAACATCCATCTGCAGGATGGAGGTTCTACTGGTATAAGGCTGTTCCTGATCTGTCACACAAATCCTACAGATATGAGCTGCTACCTGCTAGAGACACTGGGACTGGACACAATTCCTACGTCCTTCATGGACAGACACACACAGCAGGACATGTGTGTAGAGCTGGAAGAGGAGACCCAGTGTATTACACTGATCACAGTGAACCACAGTTTGTCTGGTCTGGAGGTCAGTTGGTTTCCCGGTTTTCTCGGAATAAGCAGATGATAAGTCGTCACTTCAGTTCATCATTTGTCTCGTGAACAACTTGCAGTGTCCAGTTCCCATGTTGATAATTAAATGTGTCCTGTACATTAATGCTCTACCAGTAGAAAACATGAATTAATTAATGTGTGGGTCTTTTTTTCTCTTTTTGTGGGCGGAGTTTATCTAACATCTGGTCGACACACACAAATGAGATTTATGTACAATGAGAACTTGTACTTTTGACTATTAGTTTTACTTAATATCAGACCAACTCTGATACATAAGAGGAAACAGTCACTGTGAGACAGTCAAATACTGACAAATTCATTAGTGGTAAATAAAATATTGTGTAAAGATGGAAGGTAACAGCAGTTTAACATGTCACAGCTGCTGTTGTCACTTTCTTACGTCATTTGAAACAGACACAAACTGTAAGAAGCTTTTAAGGTAGAAATCACAGTTTGATGAAAACGCTGCAGTTTGCTCTGATCCTCAGTAACAAGAAACTGAAGTAGATGAATATCATAGGCCTTTGTAATGTGCTATTTGAATCATCGTGTCTTTGAACTTGGTTTTATTTCTTTTGTCGTGTTTTTCAGATGTTGGTCCATCAGCGTCTCTCACAGTGAATCCTGACAGAGTTCAACACTTCACCTCTGACTCTGTGTCTCTGAGCTGTGAGGGAAACTCTACTGAGTGGACAGTGAGGAGGTTCCCTGAGGACGTCCCTCTGTCTCCCTGCTCCCACTGGGGACAATGACTGGATCCACATGTAACATCTCCACCTCCCGATCTGGTACTGCAGTGTACTGGTGTGAGTCTGGATCAGGAGAGTTCAGTAATTCAGTCAACATCACTGTCCACAGTATGTTGGATTCACTTTGTCCATTTCTTTCACTGAAACATCCATGTGTCAACATCCTGTTATGAACTTTAATACCCAGATCAAACTGAGTAGTGCACAGTGGTCACATGCTGAAGTGTCTTTGGGCAAAACACTGAACCCCAACATGCCCCTGATGTTTGCTCCTTACTTGTTTGGGATCAAAGTGTCTGTTCAATGACTAACTGCAATTGGAAATTAAATATGAAGTAACATGACAAAAACAAACAAAAGTCTAATAATACGATAATCATCTTGGTAGCAGGTCTGAGTTCACCTACTTCCTTCGTTTACAAAACAATTTATTCCCAAATTTACCCACAGAAAAAGTCTCAGTTTTTTAACAAAACAATACAAAAGTTTAAGGTTTGATTCCTTTGAGCTGAATAAAGTGGTTATTAACTATAGATCTACTGTAACTGATCAAGCCACGACTTGTAAACATCATCACTGTCACATTTTTTTTCTTATTGTGTTTTCAAAAAGTTCCTAGTCACAAATTGTCACTATAATTAGTTTGGGTTTTACATCCAGTTTCCTGTCAGTTATCACAATTGTTCATTTTGCTTTAAATTTATTCCAGTAAATGTAAGGAAGCAGTTTTTTATTTGATAAAATGTTCATTATTGTGTTACAGATGAGTATTATGGTGTTGTCCTGCTGAGTCCTGTCCATCCTGTGACTGAAGGACAGTCTGTTACTGTTGGCTGCAAATTCAGAAACACAAACTTTGTTTCCAATGTGATTTTCTATCAAAATGACAAAGTCAGACAAAATGACACCAGACAGGAGCTGAATATTTCTGCAGTGTCAAAGTCAGATGAAGGTTTCTACAAGTGTCAGTGCTCAGGAAAAGAGTCGCCACAGAGTTGGTTAACAGTTACAGGTGAGATGGATTCAAACAATTTACATATAAAGTGTGATTATTTTGGTTTATGTCAGAGTTTAGTCTTTACTGAGTCACCTGAAACTATGTTCTGTGAAACAAAATGCCCATTTGTGTTTGTTAATACTTAATATTTCTTGTTTACAGCAGCTGTGTCCAACCATGAAAGCTCTTCACTTCCTGTGGCCCTGATCACTGGGTTGGTTTGTGGGATTGTACTTATTATTCTCCTGCTCCTGTTGTATCACTGCAGACAGTCCAAGGGTGAGTCACTATTCTTCGGATATTGGATGTTGACTAACTACTTTTGAGTGATTCACACACAGATGCATTTGGATCAAAATGACATGAAATAGCAGCAGGATCATGTAATTCCTAAAGTCATGTAACAATTATTTCTTTCTGACAGATTCATGTTTTAGCAGGTGAGTTCACTCAGTTACATCATCTTCAGTTTAACCTCTTTATTAGATTATCTGTATCTACTTCATTGTTCTTGTTATTTTGATTTAGGCAGATCCAGTCAGACAGTTACAGTCGGGATGAAAATCAACATCATGAATACACCTCTGCTCTCCCTGGTCAGTAATTACCTACTACTAGTACTGTACTAGTCCTACTATCACTATTAATATTCATTTTACTTAGTTTCTGTCATTATTCTAAATTAACCAATACAAACCACAATAAAAACAAAGATTTTTAATTCAGGAAATATTTTTACAATACATTTAAATTCGAATGATTTATCAGACTTTTTGCTTAATTGAAGGTGAAGCTTGTATCTATGAATCCATCAAAGACTGTGAAAACCCTGGGAATGGTACAGTAAACCTCAGGATTAACCTGGATCAGTGTCTGTGTAGTTGAAGGAAAGTGTTCACATGTGACAGATATAAAATCCTCTCATATACTGTATATTTCTGACGCAGGTGAATCACAGGAAGTCACATATTCTGTCATTGAACTTAAACACGTTGAAAAGAAGCGTGAGTACAACAAATACAGAACATACAGTAAATATAGTTATAGAGTTTTTTTTTTTCCTTTTGTGGATTCATCTGATTATCTTCACAGGTTGGGATCATAAAGCAGAAGAGAGCCGTGTTTACTCTGATGTGAAGACAGAAACTACAGGTCGTGAGTTTGTGTAGAAATGTGTCACATTGTTGAACTGGAGGAAAACATGGGTCAGCACGTCCTTCATTAATCTCCATTAGTAGTTATTATACAGCAGCACTAGGTGTCAGCAGAGCGGAAATTGTCAAATCTGACACAAATCCTGATTTACTGATTTAGAGCATCAACAGATTCTGACTCAGATCAAACTCAAAGACACAAAAATAAAGAGACACATTTGATATTTTTCAGTATGTGATGCTGACAAAGAAAAACAAACACAGACAACCGCCAGCTCTTTGTTCCTACATGTTAATCCGTTCGTCCATCAGCTGTGTGTTAAATGTGTGTGAACAAACCCTGAGATGTTGTTTCTGTTTAGACGACAGTCTGACGTATGCTCAGATCAACCACCACAATAAAGGAAAAGCCAAGAAAAAGAAAGGTAAGTAAAGTCTGCATCCACCTGTAGTTTTTGTCCGACATGTTGGTCTTTGTATAATGTGTATTTGTACAATAGGTTCAGTTCCCTTCATTGGCCTTAAAGGTGCAGTGTGTGGGATTTGGAGAAATCTATAAGCACAAATTATTTTTTAGTATTTATAATGATGTTTTCATTAGTGGATAATCTCCTGACAATAAGAATGAGCCTCTTATATCTACATAAAGTGCAGCTCGCCGTGTGTCACCTCCATGTTTCTACAGTGGCCCAGAGCATAAATCAAACTCTGGCTCTCGAAGATCTTTTACATTTAAGTAGCAGTTTGAGTTTGGTGACGCTGTAGCAGAGCTTGGTGTCCAGAAAGAATTGAAAGACTGAAATGTCCAGGTCATGTTTCAGTCTATGTTAAAGATGGAGGTTAAATGTTACAATAGTTAATCACACAGAACTATTAATGTTTCATTCTGTCAGACTGTTTTTATATTAATGGTTCTCATGTTTGTAAGTGACATGTGTCCAGCTCCTTTGTGACTCTGCTGAGGTCCTAAACGGCCACACATGCACAAATTAAACTGAAATATGAGCCACAACATCAACAACAACGTCATTATTACAGCCGTATTTCTTCTAAAACTGCTCAAGCTTAATTTTGACAAATCAAATCTTCATTCATAGGAAAATCTTCTGCTGCAGCAACTGATGAATTGGTTTATTCTGAAGTCAAACCAGGAACAGCTGCTGGTAATAATGCTGCCACGTAGCAAATGTGATAATCTGCAGATGATTACATGTAATATAACTCATCAGAAATCATCTTTCATATCTTAGATAAGCACATATCTGTTTTTGTGGTTTTCTTCCAGGTCTGTAAAGCAGTAGCACCAGAAGAAGAAGAGCAGGGGCCATTTCCATGTTATGTCCCTGTTCCCACAAGTCATGGATCACTGTAGCTTTACTTGTTCAATCATTTCCAGGAAATTAATGCTTTTTGTGTTTTGATTGTATTTTAAACCATTTTATGCTTTAATAACAGCAGCACGGTGGTGGAGCGGTTAGTGCTGCTTCCTCACAGCTGGAAGGGGAGGACATTTATCACAGTGAGAAGAAACGACACAACCACCTTTCTCAATGCTCTGCAGCCTTGGAAACTCAACTACAACTATTTTTAGACTGACGTTTAGTGAAAACATCCAAAATGTGTTTATGTCCATTTTTACATGTGACTAACGTTAGACCCCAGTCTGAGGTTAATAACTGAGTGAGTGATGTTGGTGAGTTGGGGCTGCAGGGTTAAACAAAAGGCCATTGAGAGAGTTTAAGTCAGAATGTTTGATGAGAAGCTCCAATCTTCATATACTGTATGTGTATTTTCTAGATAACCTGCTAACATATAAACCGTATGTCACTGAATTTTATTTTATTTTCAATTAAACTGATTTAACTTTTTGGGGCCTTTTTGTGTTTTTTTTTTTTTGTATTTCCTGCATCAGTAATGAGATCACAAGTTTGCATGTTCTACCCGTGATTGTGTTGGTTTCCTCCTTTTTCCACAGTTCTCCCACATGTATGTTGGGTAATTGTCGACTGTAAAATTATCCAGATTCAACCAGAGGTATAAATATTGTTACTACACTCAGTGGGTTATTAATAATTAAATTTGATTTACAATATAAATGTGTCATAATCTTAAAAATTACAGCCAATAGCCTGAAAAGTTTCAAACCAGCAGATGAGACAATATGCAGAAATTTGTTCTACACTAAGAATTTAGTACAATTTACTACTGGGGCCAGAGTTATTGTCATATAAAAACGATATGGTCGGACATATATGTTCAGATTTACCTGAGTTCGAAAGAAGGAAATTCTATTTTGATTCATTGATTTGTTTCATTTGCTTTTGTAGACATAACATGGTGTCATCAGCATAGCAATGGAAATATTTTGAAAGGAAATACTGCTGTAATAATGACATTGTTGTTGATGTTGTGAACACGTGACTCATATTTCAGTTTGATTTGTGCATGTGTGGCAGTTTAGGACCTCAGCAGATTCACAAAGGAGCTGGACACATGTCACTTATAAATATGAGAACCATTATTATAAAAACAGCCAGACAGAATGAAACATTAATAGTTCAGTGTGATTAACTATTGTAACATTTAACCTCCATGTTTAACATAGACTGAATCATGACCAGTACATTTCAGTCTTTAAATTCTTTCTGGACACCAAGCTCTGCTCTACAACATCCACATCTTTCTCCCTTCTTTCCCTGTCATTTTCCTGATTCATCAGCTCCTCAAAATACTCCTTCCATCTTCTCTGCACACTCTCCTGGCTTGTTAGCACCTTTCCATCTCTGTCTTTAATCACCCTTATCTGTTGCACATCTTTCCCATCTCTATCTCTCTGTCTGGCTATCCTGTACAAGTCCTTCTCTCCTTCCTTTGTGTCTAACCTGTCATACAGCTCATCGTAAGCTTTCTGTTTGGCCTTTGCCACCTCCTCTTCACTCTGCGCTGCACTTCCTTGTACTCCTGTCTACTTTCCTCAGTCCTTTCTACATCCCACTTCCTTTTAGCTAACCTCTTCCTCTGGATGCAGTCCTGTACTTTCTCATTCCACCACCAAGTGACTTTATCATCTTTCCTCTTTCCAGATGACACACCAACCACCTTCCTACCTGTTTCCCTGATTACCTCGGCTGTACTTTCCCAGTCATCTGGAAGCTCTTCCTGACCACACAAAGCCTGTCTCAACTTCTGCCTGAATTCCTCACAAGTTTCTTCATTCTTTAGCTTCCACCACTTGGTCTTCTTTTCTGCCTTTCCTCTCTTCTTCTTTCTGACCACCAGAGTCATCTTACAGACCACCATGCGGTGCTGTCTGGCTACACTCTCTCCTACCACCACTTTACAGTCACTAACCTCTCTCAAATGACCTCGTCTACATAGGATGTAGTCCACCTGTGTACTCCTACCTCCACTCTTGTACGTCACTCTGTGTTCCTCTCTCTTCTGGAAGTAAGTGTTAACTACAGCCATTTCCATCCTCTTAGCAAAGTCCACTACCATCTGTCCTTCTGGATTCCTTTCCTTAATACCAAACCTGCCCGTTACCTCCTCATCACCTCTGTTCCCCTCACCAACATGCCCATTGAAGTCTGCTCCAACAACTAGTCTCTCTCCTCTGGGGATACTCTCTACAACCTGATCAAACTCATTCCAGAATCTCTCCTTCTCTTCTAACTCACAGCCAACTTGTGGAGCATACCCACTGACTACGTTCACCATCACACCTTCAATTTCTTTAGGCTCATCACCCTGTCTGAGACTCTTTTCACCCTGTAGAACATTGTTCACAAACTCCCCCTTCAGGATCATATAACTGGAAATGCACTGCAAGCGTTTAATTGTCAAGTTCATCCGACTGCACCGAGCAGGAAGTCGTGATGGAGAAACTGAAGCGTTATCAAGAACTGAATTAATATGAAGCTATTGTGCAGAAAATCATTCAGTGTCATGAAGCATTTGACAGATACATGGTGACATCTGCTGACAAATCTTTGGTTTTACATGTCAATGTGGGAAATAAGTAATATGATATAAATAAATAATAACGGCAACCACACCATTAATGCACTGAGGTGTGGTGAGGAAGAGCTCCCCTCGTCCCGATGACCAGTTACCACGAAGAGTCGACACATGGAAAACAGCTGGATCAGACAACATTCCTGGCAGGGCTCTCCTGGAATGTTCAGATCAGCCAGCAGATGTTTTCACAGACATCTACAACATCTTTCTGAGCAGCTTCATCTTTGTTGTAGCACTTTGATCCCAGAGGAACGTAGTTTCGTTTAACTTTCTATACGAGTGTTTAGGATCGAAATGACAAAGAATTGAATTTGAATTCTAACCAAATAGTCATTTATTTCCCACATTCACATGTAAAACCAAACATTTGTCAGCAGATGTCGCCATTTATCCGTCAAATGCTTCATAACACTGAACCATTGTCAACACATTTGCTTCATATTGATTCAGTTCTTGACAAAGCTTCAGTTTCTCCATCACAACTTCATCCTCCATCTGTGACCACTGTCCGAATATCTGACTTACATCAGTGTGAGGATGAATTCATTTCTTCCTAAAAATAAATGAGCTCCACTGTGGAAGAGCCCTTAGTCCAACCTCAGTCTAACTCCTCTCTGGTTGTTTTGACTGAATCATAAGAGATATTTTAGATTTCTGGATAGAAGGTCGGATGAAAACGAGGATCTGGAGTGAAGGGGAAAGACTAAGTGTTTTATCTAGTTTTTGATTATAACATGAATCAGGTGTGTGTAGAGACAGGAAGAAGGCAAATCAACAGGGCAGAGACAGTTATGTGTGAGTGGAAAAAAGGTCAAAAGGACAACAAACCAAAATCAAAATCCAAGGTGGACATTGCACGGCAGATATTTAGTCTCAGCACAATATAAACAGAGGTGTATATGGCTGCATTCCAATCATGTGAAGTCCTGATGCTCCTGCTGAGTCAGTGTTACTGATCCCACAGGAAATTATCCCTCTTTAATCGAATGTCTGCAGCCTTCGAATCCTCAGTCAGGACGGTTTATTCTTACCAAAGATCACGTGCAAACATTGTTCTGTTCAGTAGTGAGCCATAGTTGGGACACTGTACAAGATGGAAATAAAAAGAGGAGGAAGATCATTAAACTCACATCCAGAACCAGAAACGCCACCACATCCTCTGAGCCTGGGCTCATTTAAAAATGGTGTGTGTGAGAGAGACAGAGATGGGGGTAAATTCATTTAAAGAAACTTAATACCAAGAACGAGGTATGAAAACACAACAAAAAGCGCTCAAAAAAATAATAAAATAACAGGGAAAAATGAATCGCTCACTATAAAGTTGGAGGATAAAGACACAGTAAACAGGACAAAAAGTAAATCGCTCACCAAAAAGGTATGAGGTAAATAAATGAAGGAAACCTGTCCTACACTGATTGTGGATCAGTCTTCCACTGAAGGAGCTGCTCAGAGCCTCCACTGTCTGGTGCAGAGGGTGAGAGGGGTTGTCCATGATGGACGTCAGCTTGGCCAACATCCTCCGCTCATCCACCTCCTCCACAGAGTCCAGTGGGCAGCCCAGGACAGAGCTGGCTCTCCTGACCAGCTTGTTCAGTCTGTTCCTGTCCGGGTTGGTGCTGCTTGAACCCCAGCAGACCACAGTGTAGAGCAGAACTGAGGCCACCACAGAGTCATAGATTGTCCTTAACATGGGCCTGGACACGCCAAAGGACCTCAGTCTCCTCAGTCTTCTCAGAAGATGGAGGCGACTTTAACCCTTCTTGTGCAAGGCATCAGTGTTGTCAGTCCAGTCCAGTTTATGGTTGAGGTGAAAACCCAGGCACTTGAAGATATCCACCCTTTCAATGTCCGAGCCCTGGATGTTCACCGGTGTGAATGGTTGTGTCTTTCTCCTGAAGTCAATCACCATCTCCTTCGTCTTACTGGTGTTTAAGCACAGGTGGTTGCTTTCACAACAGTCCACAAAGTCCATGATCACTGACCTGTACTCCAGCTCATTCCCCTCTGATAAACAATCAACTATGGCTGAATCATCAGAGAATCTCTAGAGATGAAAACACCTATTGTTGTAGGTGAAGTCCGAGGTGTGTAGAGTGAAGAGGAACCATGAGAACACCGAACCCTGAGGAGCCCCGTGCTGCAGACCACCACCTCAGACACACAGTTCCATAGTCTCACATACTGTGGCCTGTTGGTGAAGTAATCAGTTGTCCATGCAGCAAGATGTCTATAAAGAATATAAAAAAATATAAACAGGAACACAGAAAAAATAGATAGTGGTATATAATACTAACATTATACTAAATAAAGTGAACCATTACATATTAAACCTAATGTGGCCTGGTGAAAGATAATCAGCCCAGCACACAACAATGTCTTTTGGGTTCTTTATTCTGAATGATAAAATTTAAGTTCAATAAAATAAATGATAAAATAAAACATTGAAGCACCGCTCACAGTACACACTAAGTGCTTTGGTCGGCTTCACCACTGGTTTATCAGAGTGCAAAAGAATACAAAGAAATACAAAAGAATACAAAAATGTACAAAAATAACTGTGGTGGCTCCTCCTAACAACACAAGGAGCACACAGACTTCGTGTCAGTCACGTTACATTCATGTTTTAGCATGGTTTAACAAACGGCAGTATGCCACATAAACTCCTGGCAAACCACGCTCTAACAAGAACAACAATACAAGACTAATACATTAATCACATAACTTACAGCACATATACCTCGACAAAACAGTCAACAATTCACGGAGAACGCAGCGTTTTTCGGCGTTGCAGTATCGATCCCGACTTCCTGCTTTCTCGCCCGCTCCAGGTGTTCCCAGCATCCCTTGTGCTCGCCAGGTTACCCCCAAAACGGCTACGCCCTCTGGTGGCAAACCCCCACAACTGCACTGCTATTTTCACCTGGCTACACTAAGTTAGCAGAGCAGCCTAATGTGTCCGACTTTGCTGGAGTCACCAGAAGTCGACTTTTTAGCTTAGCAAGCAGGCTGCGAACAATCAGCTAACTCAGATGATACTTTATCTGTGATAAACTGATGAAAGCTGTGTCCCACTAAGATAATTGTCAAATAAAGTTATTAATTTTGAACACTATAAATCACTACGATTGTATTACCTGTGCCATGTGCAGTGCAGTGTGTGTATTTTAAATGTATTTTCCACATCCTAAGCATAGCAGTATTATGATGTATACATTTTTCCTAACATATTTTAGTATCACTACTGGGAAAACGTGTACAATAGTTAATAAAACATAAGGGTCAAAGGTCATTGTCGGTAAAGGTGGAGCTGATTTTAAACAGCTTCCATCTGTGAGCTCAGACAGCTGACATCTCCACCACCAGCAGACCTTAATGCTTAAGTTTAAATTATAAGAGTCTGTTTATTTGTAAACACCAAACCATCCAAAAGGATTTTTCTGAATTATTACCAAAAGCATACCACAAACATATCTGATTTGCTTTAGGAGCAGTTGTGTTATTATTTCTGACTGTACAGTCGACAGTAGGATTCAGTTCTGTGGACTGGGAACAAAGAAGCGACTTTGTGATGCTGGTGCCCGAAAGGAGAAGTGCAGGTTGGACTTTGTGATTTCCAACCTTTAGAAATCATCCATCCTTCCATTATCTGTGACCTCACATCCTGTTTTGGGACATTTAGTACATCTGAGGACCAACACAGAGAGACATACACAGACAGACAACCATTCACACCTACGGACAGTTTAGTCACGATTAACCTAACAGGCAAGTATTTGGACTGTGGGAGGAAACCCACACAAACCTGGGAGAAGATGAAACTCTGAGCAGAAATTACAAAACTGGCCAGTGATTTTAACCTTCTAGCTGTGAGACGGCAGCAATAACCACTTCACCATGGTTCTGCTCTCTTTGAAAATGATTTTAATAATTTCTTATTATTGTAAATCCTGTAGTATTGTAGGCTGATGAGGGCAACAGTTTTGAACTGTCTTTGTTCTCCACTGTGATTTGGTGCATTAGTGGACATGCTGATTTGCAGTAATGTTCTCGTCCTTTAGTTTACACTGAGGACAGACACATAAAGTCCCTTTCTGCTCCAAAAATTGCTCATTGAGCTCAGGGCTTTTATCTACCATTTCTTTATTGAAAATGAACAATTATATTGTTTGTAAACATGAGAAAACAGACTTTATTTTAGGGCAGATGCCACATTTTTATCATTTAAATCAAATTGGCTGAAAGTGCAGCTAAATAAGCTGTTACAGTCTATAAAACTCATTATGTTACAAAACATGTAAAATGTGCTTTTTGTAATGTGCAGTAGTTCCTAAATATTTCTGTGTATCACACTTAGCTCAGTTTGTGTCACTCAGATAAAAATCTGACAACAGATGTTGTGTTTGACCATCTTCTTTCTGCTCTGGTGTGAAAATGTCTCATTCTTGCAGCAACACGTCTTTATGTGTTAAAGGGAACTGGAAGGTTGTTTGTTTCATCTGCTACAGTTTGCTGCTTCTCATTTGCCAAAAAGTGCATAAACTAATGACCCAATAACAGTTTGTTTAGTTGATCTGAGGATTTATTACTTGATGCATTTGTAGTTATTATAGCAACATGAGATTAAACAAAGTTTAAATTACAAAAAATTTTACTGCATTTTTTTCAGGTTTGCAGCTCACAGGCCACAAGAAACTAAAATCATGTCCTGAAATGTCAGAAAACTGTCTGAGCAGGTGAATTCAAAACCAAAAGACAACTGCACAGAACAGACAGATAAAACTGGAGGTGGTCTTTCTGCAGTTGAATGCTTAAGGTAACCAGAATGGACACAGCAAGTCGTCTGGTCTGATGTTGCAATGTGCACAAGAGAGAGAGACATGTGTCCTCTTAAGACCCGAGCTCTAATTTGACATGCATTTTTTAATTCTCTTTTCTATTTGGGCTTATTGGAACCTGATAAGTATAAAAACTAAGCATCATGTTTTCACATGCTGCAAACACTTTCAGGAATTTATGGGGCCACAAGGTCTCAGTTAAGCAGACTTAAGTGGTAATACAACCCAAAATGTGCCAGGTCCTAAGAGTCCAGATATGTAATCCAGGTCAGAGATTCACAATCCCAAAATCCAGGTCATTACAGCAGAGCTGAGTCAGTCAAACAGACTGATCCGGGAAGTTTGCGTGAGCTCTCAACATTTGAGTTGAGATGACTCTAGTGTCCAGTCACACATCTCTGTCTGTCTCTCTGACATCACTGCTCGGATGAAAGAAAAACATCTTCATCTCAACCTCTCCGAGACTGAAGTTCTCGTCTTACCAGCCAAACCTTCAACACAGCATCAGCATCAACATCGGATCTGCAGTGGTTGTTATGGAACACATCTCCTCAGTCTGTGGGTCATGTAGATTTGCCCTCTACAACATCAGAGACTTCAGACCCTACTACTGGAAATACACAACCCAACTCCTTGTGCAGGCGTTGATCATATCTTGGCTGGATTACTACAATCCACTGTTGATGGAATCCAGTTGCACGACCAAACCTCTGCATATGATCCAAAACCTGCAGCAAGATTTTTAACAAGCCAAAAATGACTCACGTCACACCGCTCTTCAGATCTCTGCACTGGCTTCCTGTGGCTGCAAGGATTATGTTCAAAGCTCTGTCTCTTGCCTACAGGGCGGTCAACTCTACAGTTCCGGCTTACTTAAACTCAGTCATTCTGGTCTACAATCCATCCTGTCCACTGCGCTCAGCCAACGAACACCATCAGGTAGTCCCAGCGTCACACAGAAGACACCAAGGGAAACTCTTTAGCTCAGTGATCCCCAATGATGGAAAGAGCTACTAAACTCTTCAACGCTCTTCCTTTGCACTAAAAAAACCCCCAAAACTTTCTGCTCTTTCTTGTACTTGCATCCCATCAAACAGAAACACTTCTTTGATAGCACTTTGGTTTGATGTTTTTCTCCTCAACTCAGATTTTTTTTTACTTGCCGTGTAAATGGCAAAACCAGATTGAAAGACCTCCAAAACATTTTGCTCATCTAAATAAGATTTTAACTGCACATGAACTATTTTCAAAACGAACTGCAGCTTGGAGATGGGCTTAAAATGAGCTAACTCTGTGTGATCAACTTTTACCAAATTGCCTCCTGAACACAGTGGTGTGAATCTTTTGAAGGTTGATAGTTAACATGTACGAGTTTTGGAGTTTGGAGTCCAAATGCAAATGCATGTTGCATTCACTGATGTGCTGTTTTCTTGATAAAGGGATTAGCATGTGTGAGTGAGGGGACAGTTCTGAGTCTGGGTTAGACAATAAGTCGTGGGGAGTCTTTGCTGAATGCGTGAGTGCTAGACAGCACTGTTGATTCACTGCTATTGATGTAGATCCAGACCTGAAACCAGATTTGTAGGGAGAGTAGATCCACTGTTCTTCCTCCACAAATACTTTTGACCAGGAACAGAGCAGTTGTCACTTTTTGTGACTCTATAAAACTTTTAAATGGTTTGAAAACAAATATCCTTGGTAACTTTGATGCAAAGTAATCTGCACAGTATGCTGTGTTTTATCAGATTTTTTCTTAAAGTGGTAAAATAAACACATATGGCATATAAGGTTATTTTATCTGGTTTTTATTTAGGATGAGGCTCTGATCCGCATCAAAACACATCAGAAATCCCACCAATTAACATCTTCCTTATAAACCATTTAACCAGGTACCAGATCAATGACATGTCGAATGACACTTTGGACGTCATTAATCACGAGACTCTGGCCAAACGAATCAAGCCTCGTCACAGTGGTTGTGAAGCATTGTGTGTTTTATTTGACTCATCGACATTCTCTGTTCTCACAGTTTAAAAAGTAAAAGTAAATCCTAAAAACGCCACACAAACAAGAACAAATAACAGATGGTCCAACAGATGTCATGACATCACAAATCTAACATGGCTCAAAAGTTTTGGTTTATATGTAGGATAAATGACATTTTTAAAAGAAAAATATGAAAATCCTTCTGTATAATTTTATTTTTAATCTTTCTTTGAAATTCCGATTAAGGGAAAACACCTTTGAATGTGTGACCATGACATTCAGGAGCAAACGTTTCATCTCTAACTGACACTTCTGCAGCTTGTGGTAGGCGATTCATATCTAAGTGGTTTGACTAAAAACACTCTCAGTACAGTGGGAGTGTTGTTGCTTCATATTGTAAAGACACCAAACCAACAAAAAGGAGTCCACATTACCTCTTATAGCTTTTAAGCAGTGAGCTGCCATAGGCGCCTGGGGAGCTGGCCTTGAGTGTCTTACTGAGGGACACACATGACATTGAACTTGCAATTGTTCTTTAAGTCAGTTGCTTCCTTATCCACAGTTCTGAATCCTACTGTCTACTGTACCAACAGATTATAAATACAGTCAGAACCAACACCACAACTGCTCCTCAAGGAAAACAAATGAGTGGTTATGGTAATAATTCTGAAAAACAATAGCTTAAAACTACTGTACTAAGAGACGTGAGAAAACAAGCTTTATTTTAAAGCAGAATCCATGTTTTACAATTAAAAGCAAATTGCCTGAATGAACGTGCAGCTAAATAGCCTGTTATGAAAAAATATTCTGTAACAAAAATTTGCCTTTTGTAATGTGTGGTAGTTGCGATATATTTCTACATATCATACTCTGATAAACATCTGACAGCACGTGTTTGTGTTTGACACGTCGTCTTTCTGCTCTGGTGTGAAAATGTCTAATTTTTGCTATGACAGTGTCACATCTTCATGTAAAAAGGAACTGGACATTTGTTTGTTTCAGCTGCTACAGTTTGTTTCTTCTCAGACTCCAGTTGCCAAAAATTGCATAAACTAAAGGTGCAAGTTTGTTTAGTTGATAAATTTACAATAAGTTCTGAAGTTGAATCAACGTGAAGTAAAACAAACTACAGTTTCCATTTCACAACATTTTTACTCTATTTTTCAGGTTTGAAGCTCACAGGCCACATAAAACACATGTAATGTGCTAAAGAGAATATTGTCCCCACAACTTAAATATCAATGTTATGTCTGAAAGTTTGGCAACAAATTCTGCTGTTATTGTTCCATTTATGTGCCTCACAACTCAGACTGAAACTTCTAATGATTGATTTATTAACAGGTTTTCACAATAACATACAGTATCCTTCACATCTCCTAGGATGGATTTTAATGTTAGTTAAAACTGATACTTTGTTTGAGAGAAACTCAGTATTTGTCCTAAGACACAAGACCATGAAGCGCCAACAGTCAGAGAGTTGTTGCTCATCTCAATTGTCATGTGACTGTAGTTATTGAATAGATAACACAGAGAATGTTCCACTTTTGTTCATTTACTCTATGACAAAAGTAATAGGATGGAATTCAATGGTTTTATATTCCATAAATGTGAACATATATTTGCTTAATGTCATTTTAAAATGTGTTTATGGACCAGTAAAACCTAAAACAAGGAAATGTATTTCAGTGGTGAATGGGAAATGTGAACATGCAGTAAATATGATGTAGATGAAAAAAGGAAGGAAGAACAGAGAGGCTGCACTTTTTCTGATGCATATCTATAAAACATAACTTGTCTTTGTTGTTTGTGTCTTTGCTGTGTTACATGTTTTAATGTAAAGGACAAACAGCAGAGTGACAGTGTTGCTCTGCATGTGAAGATGGGACACACGTTGTTCTGTGTACTGTCATTATTCTGTGAGTACGTCTTTCTGCGTCACTTTCTATGAAACATTTCTATTGACTTTTAAGACACAAACTCATGTTTTTTTTTGTGTTACTTTTCTAACTCTGAGGACTAATTTTTTCATGTTTTTCCAGGTTCTTCTCCTTCTTCACTAACATACATTATGTGGTCTCACAAAACGACATTGATGATCAGTAATTTTTATGATTTTGGGTTTCTGTAAGACTGTTAATGTCTGATGAGCTTTTAATCTTTATTTCAGTGTCAAGTTCACTCATAAATGGAAATTCTGAAGGTAACAATTGTCCTTTTCTGTTGTATATACTACTACTCTTTCGGCTTTTATATGTGATATGTTAACAATAACTTGATGTTGCATTGTTCCTTTAATGTTACCTAAAAGAGGCCATCATTAAGAAATCTATGTTTATCTGTCAGGTCATGTGCATCAAGTTCATTATAGATAGTATAAAGCAGGGGTATGCAACTAAAATTTAAAGAGGTCCGGTTACACAAATATTTTGGAAGCAAAGGTCCAGAAGTTTCTAACCTCTAACTATTTTCTGCAATATATAATTAAGTGGCCTGCATGTAACCAATATTTGACTGTCAAATCAAATTAATTCAGTACAATTAAAAAATCTTTTGACAAATTTATTGTTATGTAACATCGAACTGAGCATTTATTTACAATGTACAAAATCTAATTTAAGAAATAAAATAAGCAAAAATAAAACTGTTCAAATAAAGTGCTTAACTTTGACAAAATAAAATAAAGGACAGAAAAAGGACAGAAAGACTTTTTAGATTTTTTTCAGTTTCTTTGGGTCAATTATCCATCAGAGAAACTCTGGTGTGTAGTTGGCACTAACACAATCTTCTAAGTGATGTATAAAAATATGTTATTGACTTTTGTTGGATCATAGCACAGTTGTGATGTTTGAAAAGGTTAAATATTCAAAATAAATCTCACACGTGCATATAATGAAATCTAATGAAATAAGGGTCATCAAGGTTCCTTGTTGTAGCGCTGGAGGTCAAAGATATGCAACGTAGAGTAACGGCAGCATCTTTCTGCAATATTTCACTTTGCTTGTAGTGATCATGAGTTTGTCAGGGTTGAGGTACTGGACCAAGACATACAGGACACAGAAGGAAGGTTGTGAAAATGTATTTATAATGTTTATAGACACCAGCACTAAATGATATTGAGAATCAACCCTCTTGTTATGTTCTGAGTCAAATTGACCCGTTTTAAAGTTTAAAAATCTAAAAAAAAAAATACTTATTCTTACTTATATTTTTTCACTTTGAACATTCTTCTGCTTGGCTTGTTTAGTGTAATCAACATATTAAAAAAATGGTTCAGTTCACATATTTCTAACCTCCCCTCCATGTTTATATTTCAAAGCTGCTGTTTGGGTCAGTTTGACCCTGCAGACAAAATAGAAGCTAAAAAGAGTCAGAAAGATCAAATACTATTTGTTGCTTTGAAACTATGAGACATAATACACCCCTGTCTCACACTCACACTCACACGCACGGGTGGATGTGTGCCCTAACCCTACACACACACACACACACACACACACACACACACACACACACACACACACACACACACACACACACACACACACACACACACAGACACATGCATTCTCTTGACCTCATCTTTGAAGAGTGAGAATGCAGGTGCGGTTATGACTTTTGACAGGAACCTTCTCATTTCCCGTGGACAAACTCCACCCACATTGATTGGCCACTCAGCAGGGGAGGGGAAAAATACATAAAGATTCTCGGAAGGAAAATATAATAAAGACAGTGCCTGGACCCACTAGGCAGTGACTCGTGTGAAAGACATAAAGTCAGCTTGTGAACTGCTCATGCCCATCTCAATACAGAAAACCATTCTCAAAATGACCAATTTAAAAGAAAAACGTGTTTTTGGGGAGAAGTGGAAGGAAATAGATAAATCTTTGCATATGCATATTTGGGGGTCCTCATCCTGGCTGGAGTTTATAGGTCAAAGGATGAATCGACAGCTAGTCTGTGGGATGCAGAGACAGGCAGGGCTTTATTTTGTGATACCATGTCTTTGGAGACTTTTCATATTTTCTCCAGAGTAATTGGATCCGATAATTGAGAAACATGGACTGTCAGGACAGTGTGGGACAAGTGGGTGGATCAACTTCCCCTTCTCTATAACCCAGGCCCTAATGTCACAGTAGATGAAAGGCTAGTGGCATTCAGAGGTCCAATTAGACAGAATATGCTTTCAAAACAGCTAAATATGGCATAAAAATATGGGCAGCATGTGATGCAAACACCAGCTATGCATTGAACATGTAGGTTTACACTGGAAAGTTAGCGAGTCAATTTAACCCTGAACAGAAAAGGTGTCTAATTTTCATTTATCAATATCACTCTATAAAAAAAAGAAATCTAAATATAAAATATATTTTTTAAATCAATTGCATATAAAAGTATTGAATTATCCTCATTAAAACCATGTTCTGTGAACAGTAAAGAACCTCATTGAACTAAATATTGACTGAAAGGGTTAGAAAATGAGTTAATGAGCTGAATTGGAGGCTGGAGTGTGAGCAGAGGCCAGGACAGGAAATTCAGTAAAGGAAGTGGAGATGAAGAGTTGAGCCATTTTACTTTTTGAATGAAATTGCTAAAGAAAACAAACTTTTCAACCACAATCTCATTTTCTGAGGTGACTGTCATCGGTACCAGGGTTTCTTGATTGAAGAGTTTATGGCTGCATGTCAGTTTTTGCATTATTATGTAAAACATGTCACGTATGTTTTTTTTTTTTATGTAAAAAAATCTGCTGGTGTTACACTGAATTTTATTTTTTAATAAATGTTCTGAAAATGCATAATAACCATGTAAATTATTACAGAGATATTTACTCTGGTGGTTGTAGTTTTATTCTTACTGTGAGTTTTTGATGTGAACAGCTGCCAGAGCATCTGTGACCCTGCAGCCCAACTGGAATCAGATATTCAGAGGCGAGAGAATCACTCTCACATGTGAGATCCAGGGAGGTGGAGACACTGAGTGGACGTATGAATGGACACCAGCCAAGTCAAAGACACGTCCAACACACAAGGAATACGTGATTGACGGAGCAGCTGAGTCTGACAGTGGAAACTACAGGTGTCGGGGTAAAACAGACTCTCACTCATCAACAGAGTGGAGTAATGTCGTCACACTGACAGTATCAGGTAGGTTGGAGGTTTCACATTCATATGAAAATGTTCAGTTCTGAGTTTTATCTGTTTCATCCAGATGAGCCAACACACTTCTATAAATAATGTGTATTTTTACTTCTTTTAATGTGGATTCTCCTGTATTATACTGATTTTGCTTTTAACTGCACTTTCTTCCTCTGACATCACATTTATTACTTGAACACTGTTTTCCCACAAACTGCTGTAGTATTTCTTAGTGCTGCCGTGTATTAATGTGTGATGCAGTTGTTAGAGCAGATCACAGTGATAATATGAGAAATATCAGAAGGACAATTGTTCTTTATTATTTAGCAATGTTCATCTATATGTATTTACACTGTCATACCAGTTTTGATGTGTTTGTTCTAAACTCAACATCAGCTGAACCAAAGGCCCAAATAAGAGCTGACAGCAGTGATATTCCAGTAGGAGGCAGCGTGACCCTGAGCTGCTCTGTGAACCCATCATCTGGTTGGACATATCACTGGTACAGAGGTGATAGATTGTTTGAACCTCTGACACAAGATGCTGTTTCCCCACACGAATGGACGAATCAGTGTCTCACAGGGAGGAATCTACAGGTGCAGAGGAGGAAGAGGAAACCCAGTTTACTACACACAGAACAGCCAGACAGTGAGGATTGATAAAATAAGTGAGTTTATTAAAAAAAAAATCAAACACTTAATTTGTTCTTTAAAACATTCTGTTAATATGTTTATGTGTTTTTCAGCAGTGTAGAAAAGACACATTTTAATACATAAACAGAATAATAATTTTGTAGCAGTAGCTCTTGTTGTTCTGATGATGTTAATCCTTCATGTAGTGATTTATCTGAAATTAATCAGCACTCACACTATCACAGTTTAATGTAAATATTACTGAGACTTGGCAGATGTTCCCCTTAAACATAGTGTTTGGCTTGTTTTCTAATACATTTTTATTAACAGACATATTTATCAGTGTTTTTTTTGCTGTTTTTTTTTTTTTGTTTTAACCTACTTGTGATGTTCATGAAATTGTCAGGCTCTTGTTTATTAACCTCACAAAGATTTTTCACTGATCTGCTGCTTCACAAAACAGTGTTTTAGACAAAAGCTGTTTGTGAAAAACTGTGTTTTATGTGAATAGTTTCCATCCGAGCCGCTGTGACTCTGGATCCCAACTGGCCTCTGATATACACTGGTGAAACAGTCACAGTCAGATGTGAGATCCAGGATCGTGGACCAACTAAGTGGACGTATGAATGGAGACCAACAAACAGAGTCACATCTCCAGAACCAAATGAAATTAGGATCATTGGAGCTACAAGGTCCCACAGTGGAAACTACAGGTGTCGGGGTAAAACAGACTCTCACTCATCAACAGAGTGGAGTAATGTCGTCACACTGACAGTATCAGGTGAGCTGGACCTTGTTTCATCGAGAACAAAAATGATTTATGATGTTTTCATTTGTCTGTGTAAATAAGAAAACAGTAATGTTGCTCCATCCTGGCAACTTAAAACCAAATTATAATATTTATGCAGATAAATATAAAAAGTTAAACACAGAACAGTAACTTTCTCTGTACAGTACAGATTGGGAAGATTACATATTTAACTTAAAAAACCATAAGACATTTAATTTATTTGTTTTAAAAGAACTTAAAAAAATCCATAATTCAACGTTCAGTAATACACAAAGATGTAATATGGACGGCCTTTAACTGTGTAAAAGATATGATATATTATTTAAAGCAGCATTTTACCTTCAGTCAGTGTAGAAATCCAGAAATCATAAGACATGAAGGAGGAAGAGAGAGATCGTGACATGTGGTCACGTTTTCTGGAACACTGTAGATTTACATGTGAACCATCAGGCTGCTGAGACGAGTCTGAACTGTTGGGATTATGTTGCACTGTGACTAGCTAAATTATTCTGCAAATGAAACAACATGTAAATTAAATGTGGAACATTTAACCACTGAATTGTTTCTTTGTCTCTGTGAATTGAACAGAACATAAACCCAGAGCCTCAGTGAGAGCAGACAGGACAGTCATAGCAGCAGGAGACACTGTGACACTGAGCTGCTCTGTGGACGACTCTGAGAGCTGGAAATATGACTGGTTCAAACAGACCTCAGAGTTTTCTACAGCTCAGACCATAAGAACAGGTGGAGCAGACACCATCAGTATTTCAGAAGGAGGCATCTATTCCTGCAGAGGAGGAAGAGGAACCTCAGGTTACTACACAGAGGACAGTGAGACTGTCACTGTTGAGAAAACAGGTGAGTGCAGTGATTATTTTGAAATAAAATTACATGAATTAATGGATTATCATTTTTATCAGTGATTATTTATTAAGATTTTATGTCTTTGATTTTATGTTTGTTTGGTTGTAACAGTTTCTAACAAGGCTGTTGTAACTCAGCAGCCCAACTGGCCTCAGATATTCAGTGGGGAGAAGATTAATCTAACATGTGAGATCCAAGGTGGTGGAGACACTGAGTGGGAGTATGAATGGAAAACAGACAGCTCTGAGAAAACTGTAGAACACAGTGAACGTTGGGTTTTCACTGCTTCATTTCTCAGAAGTGGAAACTACTGGTGTAGAGGTAAAGAGAAAAATAACTTTTACTCCTCTACAGCATGGAGTGATCCCATCATACTGACTGTGAGATGTAAGTGGAATCTATGTATTTCATCTATTATTGTGTAGATATTTTATATATAGTTCTCATTAGTTAGATATTATTTATTCCTAAGACACTTATATTACACTACATAAAACATAAAAAGTATATTAATATATATATATGTATAACCATATATATGTTTTTATTCTAAACTGAACAGCATCAAAACATAGTCCAAACTAAACTTGGACAAGACATTTTCATTCTCAAAAAATAATTTTCCCAACAGATAAACCCAGACCTGTCCTCAGTGTGTCTCCATCATGGCTGAGTCCTGGAGCCTCAGTGACTCTGAGCTGTGAGCTTGAACATCCATCTGCAGGATGGAGGTTCTACTGGTATAAGGCTGTTCCTGATCTGTCACACAAATCCTACAGATATGAGCTGCTACCTGCTAGAGACACTGGGACTGGACACAATTCCTACGTCCTTCATGGACAGACACACACAGCAGGACATGTGTGTAGAGCTGGAAGAGGAGACCCAGTGTATTACACTGATCACAGTGAACCACAGTTTGTCTGGTCTGGAGGTCAGTTGGTTTCTGGGTTTTCTCGGAATAAGCAGATGAAAAGTCGTCACCTCAGTTCATCATTTGTCTCGTGAACAACTTGCAGTGTCCAGTTCCCATGTTGATAATTAAATGTGTCCTGTACATTCATGCTCTACCAGTAGAAAACATGAATTGATTGTTGTGAGGGTCTTTTTTCCTCTTTTTTGTGGGCGGGGCTTATCTAACATCTGGTCAACACACACATATGAGATTTATGTACAATGAGAACTTGTACTTTTGACTATTAGTTTTACTTAATATCAGACCAACTCTGATACATAAGAGGAAACAGTCACTGTGAGACAGTCAAATACTGACAAATTCATTAGTGGTAAATAAAATATTGTGTAAAGATGGAAGGTAACAGCAGTTTAACATGTCACAGCTGCTGTTGTCACTTTCTTACGTCATTTGAAACAGACACAAACTGTAAGAAGCTTTTAAGGTAGAAATCACAGTTTGATGAAAACGCTGCAGTTTGCTCTGATCCTCAGTAACAAGAAACTGAAGTAGATGAATATCATAGGCCTTTGTAATGTGCTATTTGAATCATCGTGTCTTTGAACTTGTTTTTATTTCTTTTGTCGTGTTTTTCAGATGTTGGTCCATCAGCGTCTCTCACAGTGAATCCTGACAGAGTTCAACACTTCACCTCTGACTCTGTGTCTCTGAGCTGTGAGGGAAACTCTACTGAGTGGACAGTGAGGAGGTTCACTGAGGACGTCCGTCTGTCTCCCTGCTCCCACTGGGGGACAATGACTGGATCCACGTGTAACATCTCCTCCTCCCGGTCTGGTACTGCAGTGTACTGGTGTGAGTCTGGATCAGGAGAGTTCAGTAATTCAGTCAACATCACTGTCCACAGTATGTTTGATTCACTTTGTCCATTTCTTTCACTGCAACATCCATGTGTCAACATCCTGTTATGAAATTTAATACCCAGATCAAACTGAGTAGTGGACAGTGGTCACATGCTCAAGTGTCTTTGGGCAAAACACTGAACCCCAACATGCCCCTGATGTTTGCTCCTTACTTGTTTGGGATCAAAGTGTCTGTTCAATGACTAACTGCAATCGGAAATTAAATATGAAGTAACATGACAACAACAGGCAAAGTCTAATAATACAATAATCATCTTGGTAGCAGGTCTGAGTTCACCTACTTCCTTCGTTTACAAAAAAAATTAATTCCCAAATTTACCCACAGAAAAAGTCTCAGTTTTTTAACAAAACAATACAAAAGTTTAAGGTTTGATTCCTTTGAGCTGCATAAAGTGCTTATTAATTATAGATCTACTGTAACTAGTCAAGCCACGACTTGTAAACATCATCACTGTCACATGTTTTCTCTTATTCTGTTTCCAAAAAGATCATAGTCACATACTGTCACTATAATTAGTTTGGGTTTTACATGCAGTTTCCTGTCAGTTATCACAATTCATTGTTCATTTTGCTTCAAATTTTTTCCAGTAAATGTAAGGAAGCAGTTTTTTATTTGATAAAATGTTCATTATTATGTTACAGATGAGTATTATGGTGTTGTCCTGGTGAGTCCTGTCCATCCTGTGACTGAAGGACAGTCTGTTACTGTTGGCTGCAAATTCAGAAACACAAACTTGGTTTCCAATGTGATTTTCTATCAAAATGACAAAGTCAGACAAAATGACACCAGACAGGAGCTGAATATTTCTGCAGTGTCAAAGTCAGATGAAGGTTTCTACAAGTGTCAGTGCTCAGGAAAAGAGTCGCCACAGAGCTGGTTAACAGTTACAGGTGAGATGGATTAAATCATTCAAATTTTCTCTCTCTTTTTGTTCAATGTTCTCGCTGTGTCTCCATTATTAGTCCTGGAGCCTCACTAACTCTGTGAGGTTGAACAGGATGGATGAAATTGCTTCATGTGTTTTGTTTTTTATATTGCTGACTCAGTTTAACTAGTCTCACATACATTCATTTTGTTAATGCTGATTTATAATTACAGCGCCTGAAACTTCCTTTACTGTCCCGTTCGTCACTGGCTTGGTTATTAGAATGTTACTGATTGTTTTCCTCCTGCTGCTGCTGCTGCTGTGTTGCTGCAGAAAGATAAAAGGTGAGAAATATTCTTGTTGATGATTCACTGAAAATCACTGATGAACTTGGATGTTACAAAGTACAAAACAATATTTATAACATTATAATCATTGTGTTTTGTTTTTACAGCTCCATGTTGTAACAGGTTGGTACAAAACTCCTTTCAGTCGTTTAAATATAAAACTTCTACGTGCAGATGTTTAATTTCTATCAAGACAATGTAAACTTTAAATGCAATGACAATGATACACCCGTTGAAAAATAAAGACACTGTATGTTGCTTGATACTGTTCCAAAACGTCCCTCAGGCTTCTTCGCCTTCTGCCTCCCCAGAGTCTCGATCAAAACTGTTTCCATGTTTCATACTAAATTCACAGTATTTTCAATGTGTTTCAGGATCATTCAGTCTCTGATCATCAGTCAAGACTCTGCTACACAGCAAACAGTCGATCACAGTCAAACTCAAATTTACTCGTCTCTTCTCCACGGTCAGACTCAAAATTTATATGTGAATATAAACCATTTCTAACACTCACAGTTTTAAATAAATAATTTGTTAATTTGTTGATTTTCATTGATCTGTAGATGACGTGTCTGTGTATGAATCTATCAGAGGCTCTGGAAACACAGGAAATGGTACAGTATAAACTTAACAGATTAAATGTTTACAAATAATTGATGATAATTAATAATAATAAATAATATCTTCAATATTATGTTCATATTTTATTTGGACAAAAAAACAAATATGATAGAATCACATTGAATAAGGGTAAAGGTCCTGATAAGACAGGTCAGTACACAAAATAAATGTGCTGTTAAATATTATAGAAAAACTACAGTTGAATTTAACAGGGCGACGTGATGATCCAGAGGAAAACTCTGACTACAACAATGTGAATCCAGATTCAACCACAGGTACAAATATTGTTACTACACGAACTAATAATAATAATGAAATTAGATTCACAGTAAAAATGTCTCGTTTTCAATGATAACATTAGATACTGTAAGTGCAGCACCAGTCAATAACCTCCCACGTTTTTTGGACAGATGTAACCAGCAGATGAAACAATACGCAGAGTTTGTTCTACTTAGTTTATTGAAAACATTCAAATGTTGGACACTACATAAGAGACACTCACGCGAAGACAAAGTCGATGTCTTTGTTCAGTTTAGGGCGCAGATGTTAGGACAAGTCTCCCAGTTACACCAGTGCAGGACAATCTGCTCTCAGCTTTGTCATTGTGTCACTGGGAAAACTACTGGACTTATTTATGAATGTCCAGATTGTTTCCTTAGAATAAATTAATGAATACGATTGTTTTTCCTTATTTCCTTTTGATATAAATTAATAAAACCTGAACAAAACTTTCTCAGGATACTTTAAATGTTTTCTTGATCCAAAAACTGAATAACACTCATTCTGTTGCTACTGAAAACATGAATGTTTGTTTTCATTTATTTTTATTTTTCCATGTTGTGTAATTGTGATTTTTTTTCAGGTTCAGAAAGTGAAGTTCATCATCAGTAAAACATAAAATGTGGATGACAACAAGATCAACAAAAAGCAATTATGCTAACTGTGTTAGCATCACTGTTCACAGCTCAGCTCAACATCACATTCATAATTTTCAGAGTCTGAGCTTAGATCATATCACAGATCTACACGATCAGGAGTTCATGTTTATTACTTGTGTTTGTCTTGTATATGGAGACAGTTTATTTCCTGTTAATGAAACTATTCCATCATCAACCAGCAGGTTTAAAAGTCTTATTAAGATAACACGTGCATAAAGGCTCTCTTAGTTGAAGCTTGTAAGATTAGAAATAATTCACGTTACATGTGTAACCAAGTCCCTGACCACTGAGGAGGTGCTGTACCTCTTATTCCATTTCCATTAAATTCTTCAGAGACGGAGCTTTTGACCATGACGTCAAGCAGTCAGCTGAGGGAGGAATCAGTGTCTACAGTTGTGAAAGTTCTTAACATCTCTGTTGTAGTTTACAGCTGTGAGATTCTGAAATTATCAGGGGTGAACAGGAGTGATGCACCTTCCTAAGAAAACAGGGTCTTCTGCATTATCAGCGATCTCTTGATAGTCATGACTCACTAAAGGGTTTAGACTTTCCTCAGGAAGCTTCTATGACCTGTTGTATCATTCTGTGTGTTAACTGTATGATTTCTATAAACAGTTTTAGCATAAGTATGTGTTATGATGTTTACCTGCAATAGTTGGGACTCGCATACGACCATATTTACTTGTATTAAATCTCCTGTTTTATTCTTGTCACTGTCACTGTAAATGACCACCAGGGGGCGACAGACACAACCCTTACATTTGACCAATACTGAGTGTAAATGACCGCTAGGTTGTTTTACTGACCGTGAGAGACGCTCTCTTGTTTTACATACGCTGCATCTGCTATTTTTAGCTCACGCGGAGAGTGTGCGCTGATACATCGGGATAGCGAGGAGGGATGTGTCCATGAGGGGAGCAGTCGCACCCTTGGTATGCGGAGCGAGGTGCGTGGTTTAGACTCTCGCGGGCGATATAAACATAACACGCTTGCATGTGTTGTTTCTACTAATATATGTTATTGCAGAAGTGTAACTTTCATCTGTGCGTGTGTTTTTGTTTTGCTCTGTTTTGTTTCAGTTTTCACGGTGCCTGTAACATGGTTGATTGCTACTAAAATCCACTGCGCAATATCAACAATAAAACTGATGCACCCGTAGAGACTCTCTGCTTAATAATTGATGCCAAGGGCTGCTACAGTGAAAACTCGACGCTACACCTGAGTCATCCACCATGCTTGTGCCAGTATCTTCATCAGCCAGGTCCAGTCACATTCTGAGATGTATGGATGCTACAGCTGCAGTGAGAGACTTTCTTTGATTACAGGACATATTCACACATGCACACAGAGATAAATGGCATTATAGATATTGCTCAGGTAATTCTGCATAAATTCTTGAACAACAACTACAAGGTGTAAAGGTTCACCAGAAGTCTGTAATTTTTCTGAGATCCAAATTCCTGAACCTCTGACAATATTTGTAAACAAGCTCTCGTCATAGGGTATCAGAGATATATTCTTATATCTATCATATTTGTATTGTGTGTACTTGTTAACCCTAGGGTGTCCTTTAAGTGTAAATGTCTGATGTGAGTAGTGTAATATAGCGTTAAAGATAACTAAATAACATCTCTCACCCAAATTTGAGTTCAGACATAAAACACCCAAGGGCCACAATTAAGCAAACAGTGCCACTAGACAAACAAGATGTTATCACCTACTGAAGAGACAGATAAACCCCTAGAGGCTCATCAGGTCAGATCCAGCTCCCGAGAGCGTCACTTAACAGAAAAGGGTCAAGAAATGCACGAACAGGAAGCAAAGAAAAGTGAAAGGGTTTTCAATAAGGCCTATGAATCTTGGAAGCAAGCAGCAAAGGAGATTAGGGTGAGACTGAAGGCATGTTGCTCACTAGAAGACCTTGATGGGACCCAAAGAGATATTAAAGCTAAACACGCCATAGTACAGCAACACTATAAGTCCATCCTACGCAACAACGCTACCACTCCACACACTGTTAAGAGAATGGATGCCTGTGTCACTCTAACAGCTGATATCTGTGACATCATCAGTAAGCGACAAGAAACTATAAATGAGACTTTCAATGACCAACTTGAAAAGGAAAGAGTGAGGATAGTGTTAAATAAGAAGGAGTATGGTTCCGTCTTTGGGAACACAGAAACAGAAACTGTCATTTCAGAGTCATCGCAAGGCTCAGATGGTCACTCAGATGACGCCTCCAGGACCTCCAGCAAACGTGCAGATGCAGAAGCAGACCTTGCAGCCAAACAAGAACAGGCAAGGGGTAGGCAAAGAATACTAGCACAACAAGATAAGCTAAATAAACTGAAGAATGAATGGAAACTCAAAGAAACAAAAATGCTGGCAGAAATTAGAAAAGGGGAGGCTGAAATGAAATCAAGACTTGAGGAAGAGAAAACAAAGTTACAACAAATACAAGTAGACAATGAGGTAAAGGTAGCAGCAGCACGAGTGAGAGCATACGACAGTTTCGATGGCATTGAGTCTTGTAAGGAACAGACTGATTACCAGTTCCATTCCAGCTGCCAAAATGATGAATTAGGATCCCCACTAAATCCACAAGCCATGCCATTCCAGCCTCATAACGCACCAGTGGATACACCCTCAAATCAGGATGCAGCCAGTTTAACCCTGGCTTTAGCAAGCGCGCTTACCTTAAACCGTCTGCCAGTCCCAGAACCAGCAATCTTTACCGGGGACCCCTTAAGGTTTGTGGACTGGAAATTATCTTTATGACCCTAATTGACCAGAAGCCCCTGCCAGTCAGTGAGAAAATGCTCTACCTGAAGGGTTATCTTGCAGGGGAGGCACGCAAGGCTGTTGAAGGTTTTTCTATCGAAACACTAAAGATGCATATGAGGGTGCTTGGGCAGTTCTACAAGACAGGTATGGAAGTCCATTTGTTGTTCAAAGAGCCTTTAGAGACAGGCTCACAAGATGGCCCAAGATAGCAGCAAATGACCCTATAGCTCTCAGGGACTTCGCTGACTTTCTCCAAGGCTGTGCTGAGGCTATACCACACGTTAAGGGCTTAGCCATCCTAAATGACTGTGAGGAAAATCACAAGCTCCTTAAAAAATTGCCTGAGTGGATGGTGCACAGATGGAGTCGCATTGTTGTGGAAGAACTGGACAAATCTGGAGACTATCCACAATTTGCACAGTTCACGGAATTCATGCAAAAGAAGCACGAATAGCGTGTAACCCTATTGCCTGCCCACTTCAAATGAACACTAAAGCCACAGATGAGAGGGTTCCAAAGAGAGCAAAGGCATTCAACACAAATGTTAAAACGAAAACCTCCACCCCAGCCTAGTAGAAGCTACAAACTCAAGGCCTAGACCACCCTGCTTAGTCTGCAAGGACGAGACCCACGGTGTTGCCATGTGCCCTACATTCGCAACAAAAACTCTAGATGAAAGGAAGTCTTTCATTTATGAAAATCACCTTTGCTTTGGGTGTTTAAGGAAGGGACACAATGCCAAAGACTGCAAAAAGCGGCACACGTGCAGCACATGTGGTCGACGTCACCCAACCTGCTTGCATAGAGAAAGAAATAGGCTTGTGGAATCAAGTAAGGATTCTGCAGAAGACCATACAAGCAAGGAAGCTCACAAGGTCCTGGTCCATGCAATGACACAGCATAGTTCTGCCACCTCAAGTATCGTCCCAGTCTTTGTGTCATCAGCAGCAGAGCCCCAGAGAGAAATTCTCACCTATGCTCTACTCGACACACAGAGCGATTCAAGTTTCATATTGAAGGATTTAGTGGATGAACTAAATGTGGACACCCATCCAGTTCAGCTTAGGCTCAGCACGATGACAGCTGTTGACACAGTAGTAACCAGTAAGACTGTTTGTGGTCTACAAGTTCGGGATTCAATTCCGAATCTTATGTACAGCTACATCAGACCTACACGCGAGACTTTATCCCAGTGGATAAGTCTCACATTCCTACTAAGAAAACTGCGTTGCAGTGGCCTCATCTCAAACACCTAGCAGACAAGTTGCCCCCACTTCAGGACTGTGAGGTTGGATTGCTAATTGGTTATAATTGCCCATCAGCACTGGCTCCTTTAAAGGTCATTACAGGCAGCGAGAATGAACCTTTCGCACAAAGAACTGCCCTCGGTTGGAGTATAATAGGTTTAGCCAATCCCCATCTGGATAGACAGGGAAATCAGAGCTTTGTGCACCGGATTTCAGTAAAGGAGATACCAGCGCCATCAGCTACTGATGTTTTAAAGGTCCTTGAATCAGACTTCAGTGAAAGGAGCTATGAGGACAGGTTTGTGTCTCAAGACGATGTTTGCTTCATACAACTCCTCAGTAACAACATTAGACAAAGGAAAGACGGACACTATGAAATGCCGCTTCCTTTTAAAGGCAGTGGTTTACCATCTCTACCGAATAATAAAAGACTGGCAACTATCCGGCTACAGCATCTTAAGAAGAAGTTACGGACAAACAAACAGTATTATGATCATTATACAGCCTTTATGGAAGAAATGATCAGTAAAGGTGATGCTGAGCTAGCCCCTACCACATCTGTGGGAGAGACCATATGGTATATTCCCCACCACGGTGTGTACCACCCCAGGAAGCCAGGCAAACTAAGAGTTGTTTTCGACTGCTCTGCGAAGTTCCACAACATTTCTCTAAACGATTCTCTACTCACAGGTCCAGACCTAATCAACTCCTTAGTAGGAGTCCTATGTCGCTTCAGAAGAGAGGCTGTGGCTGTAACCTGCGACATTGAAAGGATGTTTCATCAATTCTATGTCCCACCTGAATATCGCAACTATTTGAGATTTCTCTGGTGGGAGGGAGGAAAGTTGGAAACAGAGCCACGTGAGTACAGAATGGCAGTCCACCTCTTTGGCGCTGCCTCCTCCCTGGATGTGCCAACTTTGGGCTTAAATATCTAGCACGACAACACAAGAACGACTACCCTGCAGCATCAGCCTTCATTGAGAAGAACTTTTATGTGGATGATGGGTTAGTGAGTGTGCCAACAGTCAAAGAGGCTAAGAATCTAATTACTGAAGCGCAGGAGTTATGCAAGCGTGCAGGTCTACATCTGCATAAGTTTAACTCAAACCAAACAGATGCTCTCTCCTGCATACTTCCCTCAGAAAGGGCAGCCTCCGTGGATCCCCTCAGTCTTAATCCAGGTGTAATACATGAGGGACATGTACTTGGCATTCAGTGGTCAATAGAGAATGATACCCTTGGCTTCAACATCGAGACAAGGGATCAGTCTCCAACTCGCCGTACTATCTTGTCAGTTGTTGCATCTCTTTCGATCCACTCGGTTTCTTAGCTCCATTCGCCTTGAGTGGAAAGTGCATTCTGCAGGAACTGTGTCGCAGAGGTATTGGTTGGGATGATCCACTTCCTGAGAGTTTGTGTCCACGGTGGGAGGAGTGGAAAAATGGCTTTCAAAGGCTAAGGGAAGTTATCATACCCAGATGTTACCATCCTCAAAACTTTAACAAAGGCTCTACAGTAGAACTGCACCATTTCTCAGATGCTAGTAGTGTGGGATATGGGGCATGTTCTTACCTCAGGTTCCAGAATGACAAGGACGAAGTCCATTGTAGCCTTGTAATGGCTAAAGCAAGAGTTGCACCCACCAAGATTACAAGTATTCCAAGATTGGAGCTCTCTGCTGCTGTAATTTCAGCAAAGCTAAGTGTCATGCTAAAGACTGAACTTGAGATGGAAATTGAAAGGGAATTCTTTTGGACGGACTCTCAAGTAGTATTAGCCTACATCAACAATGAAGCACGAAGATTTCATGTGTTTGTTGCCAACCGTGTTCAACTTATTAGAGACAATACAGATCCAAGGCAGTGGAATTATGTCGATACAGCAGAAAACCCAGCTGACCATGCTTCTAGAGGACTTCACGCAGCAGGCATCTCTTCAACCAACTGGCTTTCAGGACCCAGGTTTTTATGGGAAAAGGAGGTTCTCCTAACGCCTAACCCACCTACTGACTTGCTTGTTGGCGATCCAGAAGTTAAATCCGTTCACGTACATGCAACACGGGTCAGTGAGCAAAAGGACATTCTAAGCCGCCTAAGTCGCTTTTCCACATGGAAAAGATTAATTAAGGTGGTTGCCAGAATTAAGAGACTAGTGTTTAAGATGGAGCACTACGGTGAACTTATAACTGTAGAGGAACGCAAAAGAGCTGCAGAGGCGGTGATTAAGCTCGTCCAGCGGGAATTCTTTTCCCAAGAGCAAAAATTACTTAAAGGAGGAAATAGTCTCCCAAAGTCAAGCCCTCTTTTCCACCTTGATCCTATTCTGGAAGATGGACTACTTCGTGTTGGTGGAAGACTGCAGGCGTCATCATTCAGTCAAGAACTGAAACACCCTATTATCCTCCCTAAGGACAGCCATGTTACCTGGCTCATCTTGTCTCATTATCACACCCAAATCTGTCATCAGGGTCGTGGTCAAACCCTGATGGAAGTCAGGTCAAATGGATTTTGGGTCATTGGTGGGAGTAAATCAGTTGCCAAGTTCATACATAAATGTGTACAGTGTCGGAAACTCAGGCGATCAACGGAGGAGCAACGTATGTCTGAACTCCCCAGAGAACGTGTCGAAGTCTCTGCTCCTTTCACTTACTGCGGAATGGACTGCTTTGGCCCATTCATCATCAGACAGGGCCGTAAAAGAGTGTAAGAGGTATGGTCTCATTCTCACCTGTTTGTCTTCACGGGCAGTCCATATTGAAGTTCTCGAAGACATGACCACTGATGCTCTCATCAACGCCTTAAGACGTTTCATTAGTCTCCGAGGAGCTGTTTATCAACGTTGTGATCAGGGCACAAACTTTGTGGGAGCCAAAAACGAGTTTAGAGAAGCTCTCAAACAGTGTAATGTCAAAGCTTTGGAAACCTTCTTGGCTGACAAACAGTGCGAGTTCATTTTCAATGCTCCCTCTGCGAGTCATGCAGGAGGCATTTGGGAGCGTCAAATCCGTACTATTCGCAGTATTTTAAATCTTACTGTTGCTCAGTGTTCAGGCAGACTGGATGATGCTTGCCTTAGAACACTGTTCTATGAAGCTATGGCCATTGTTAACAGTCGTCCATTAACTGTTGATGGAATCAACGAACCTAAGTCTCCAGTACCTTTGACTCCAAACCACCTTATCCTGATGAAATCCAAGGTTGCTCTACCACCTCCTGGAAAATTTGTGAAGGAAGACATGTATGCTGCAAAAGGTGGCGAAGAGTACAATACTTGACAGAACAGTTCTGGAGCAGGTGGAAGAAGGAATATCTTTCGAATGTTTTAACAAGACAGAAATGGCATATACCTAGGCGCAACTTGAAAGTGAATGACATAGTCATTATCAAGGAAGACACACTTCCAAGGAACCAGTGGCAGCTAGGGCGAGTAGTTGAAACTACGAAGGATGCTGATGGTTTAGTTCGTCGAGTCAAGGTGCAAGTTGGGGAGAGGAAGTTGACAAAGAACAAGACCATTCCTCTAAACCTTCAGTTATTGAACGGCCAATCCAAAATTGGTGGTCCTCATTGAGGGTGAATGATTGGTTGACAAGGATACTTACATCAGACATCCTATTCTAAATATTGTAAAGGTGAATTTAATGTAAGTTCTTGTATTTGTAACCCACCTACATGTTTAGAGAGTGGCGTTCATTTATTAAGGGACTATAAATCATGTGTGATTATATTTGTTTACTTTACTGAGTTTATTTAACATAACATGATTTGGTGGGAGTGTAAATGACCACCAGGGGCGACAGACACAACCCTTACATTTGACCAATACTGAGTGTAAATGACCGCTAGGTTGTTTTACTGACCGTGAGAGACGCTCTCTTGTTTTACATACGCTGCATCTGCTATTTTTAGCTCACGCGGAGAGTGTGCGCTGATACATCGGGATAGCGAGGAGGATGTGTCCATGAGGGGAGCAGTCGCACCCTTGGTATGCGGAGCGAGGTGCGTGGTTTAGACTCGCGGGCGATATAAACATAACACGCTTGCATGTGTTGTTTCTACTAATATATGTTATTGCAGAAGTGTAACTTTCATCTGTGCGTGTGTTTTTGTTTTGCTCTGTTTTGTTTCAGTTTTCACGGTGCCTGTAACATGGTTGATTGCTACTAAAATCCACTGCGCAATATCAACAATAAAACTGATGCACCCGTAGAGACTCTCTGCTTAATAATTGATGCCAAGGGCTGCTACAGTCACTGTGTGATGCATGAGAAGTTTAGGAATAAAAATAAAAGCATCAGATCATAAAATAATCTGAATATTTTATGATCAGAAAATTTACTGATGGACAATAGAACAGACACTGTATAACTGGAAATGCACTGCAGGTGATTAATTATCGAGTTCATCCAACTGCACCGAGCAGGAAGTCGTGATTGAGAAACTGAAGCTTCATAAGAACTGAATCAATATGAAGCCACTGGAAAGTCATTCAGTTTTATGAAGCATTTGACAGATAAATGGTGAAATCTGGTGACAAATCTTTGGTTTTACATGTGAATGTGGGAAATAATATAATATAAAAAAATAATAATGGCAACCACGCCATTAATTCACTTACTGAGGTGTGGTGAGGAAGAGCACCCCTCCTCCCGATGACCAGGTACTGCGTAGAGTCGACACATGGAAAACAGCTGGATCAGACAACATTCCTGGCAGAGTTCTCAGGGAAGGTTCAGATCAGCCAGCAGATGTTTTCACAGACATCTACAACATCTACACATGAGCAGCTTCATCTTTGTTGTAGCACTTTGATCCCAGAGGAATGTTGTTTCGCTTCACTCTCTATACGAGTGTTTAGGATCGAAATGACAAAGAATATGTCATTTGTAATTTGAATTCTGACCAAATTGTCATTTATTTCCGACATTCACATGTAAAACCAAACATCTGTCAGCAGATGTCGCCATTTATCCGTCAAATGTTTCATAACACTGAACCATTGTCAACACATTTGCTTCATATTGATTCAGTTCTTGACAAAGCTTCAGTTTCTCCATCACAACTTCATCCTCCGTCTGTGACCACTGTCCAAATATCTGACTTACTAATGTAATGGATAAGTGAGTTAAAGGGAATTTGTTTATTGACTATATTCAAAGTGACAGGTGAGCAGGTTTGAATGATTTAGCTGTGACAGCACAGATGCTGGATATTAAATCGGTGAATGATTGAGTTCAGATCGTGGTGTTGTTATAAAGCCCACAGTGCACGACTCTGGCCCCAGCTCAGCTCAGCGTGTACGACAGCAGCCCATCAACAGATTGTACGGACGTCTTCTGGTTAGTTTGACTGTTAGTCTGCACAAGTCCACGTTTGTGAGGGTCGAACCCACTAAGGATCCAAAGGCAGGAGTCACCACGAGACCAGAGGTATAGAAAACAAAAATTCATTTAAAGACCCTTAATACCAAGAACGAGGTATGAAAACACAACAAAAACTGCTCGCTACAAAAGGTAGAAGGAAAAAACTAATAAAATAACAGAAAAATGAATCGCTCAGTATAAAGTGGGAGGATAAAGACACAGTAAACAGGACAAAAAGCAAATCGCTCACCACGAAGGTCTGAGGTAAAAAAAATGAAGAAAAGCAAAGAAAACAAAAAGACTCAGTAAGTGGAAAAGGAGATGTACTAACCAAAATACACTCAAGGCGAGAAGTAAACAGGACGACAAAACTCACACAAAGAAACTAGGACTTACTAACGAGAGGCGGGTGGTCGGGGAATGGACAGGGACAGAGCAGACACATGTGGAGACACATTAGCAAAGATGATAACAATCTCAAATCCTTATATGCATGAATGGATGAGTGATGCAGCTCAGGTGGGACGACTGGTGCCAGCAGAAGAGTGGAATCAAGGAGAGATTGAAGGAGAGGCTCAGCAGGCAGGGAGGGAAACTACAGGGACACACCGAAGACAAGGTGAAAAATCCAAAGACACACCGGAAAACTAAAACACCCTGACGATGTTATTGTCAAATGAACAAAGACAATAATGAGGAATAAAAAGCTGTAATATAATATAATACATTATTATATAATAAAAATGTATTTTAAACAGTACTGATTATGGGATTTGGCATGTGCAAGAAGAAACATGTTGTGAGTATGTGAGTATTGTATTATTAATAGTACTCTATTCCCACTCTATTGCGACTGACAAACATACTTTTCAGGGATTGTGAAAAGCTCACAAAAAGATATGTAAACATCCCAGTGTGTTAGTGGCTTCCATCAAAACTCAAATATGCAGGTGTTCAAGACACTGGTGGGACCAGCGATGTTGTACAGAGGAGTCAGAGCTGGAGGCAGCAGAGCTTAAGATGTTGAGGTTCTCTGCGAGTAACGAGGACGGATAGAATAAAGAATGAGGACATCAGAAGGACATGGGAGAAAAAGTCAGAGAGGCCAGACTGAGGTGGTTTGGACGTGTTCAGAGGCGAGATTGTGAATAAGGTGAGATAATCTTTATTGATCCCACCTCTGTGAAATTTACATGTCACACAATTTACAAATGTACAGTATGTAGAAGAACTACAGAATATATACAATATTTCAAGTTCAAGTTCCAGTATGTAGACTATGGAGTGAAAGTGTAACCGCGGTGGGAATGACAGACCTGCTCTGTCCTACACTGATTGTGGATCAGTCTTCCACTGAAGGAGCTGCTCAGAGCCTCCACTGTCTGGTGCAGAGGGTGAGAGGTGTTGTCCATGATGGACGTCAGCTTGGCCGACAGAGTCCAGTGAGCAGCCCAGGACAGAGCTGGCTCTCCTGACCAGCTTGTTCAGTCTGTTCCTGTCCCGGTCGGTGCTGCCTGAACCCCAGCAGACCACAGCGTAGAGCAGAGCTGAGGCCACGAAAGAGTCATAGAATGTCCTTAACATGGGCCTGGACATGCCGAAGGACCTCAGTCTACTCAGAAGATGGAGGCGACTTTGACCCTTCTTGTACAAGGTATCAGTGTTGTTAGTCCAGTCCAGTTTATGGTTGAGGTGAACACCCAGGTACTTGAAGATATCCTCCCTCTCAATGTCCGAGCCCTGGATGTTCACCGTTGTGAATGGTTGTGTCTTTCTCCTGAAGTCAATCACCATCTCCTTCGTCTTACTGGTGTTTAAGCACAGGTGGTTGCTTTCACACCAGTCCACAAAATCCATGATCACTGACCTGTAATCTAGCTCATTCCCCTCTGATAAACAATCAACTATGGCTGAGTCATCAGAGAATCTCTAGAGATGACAAAAGCTAGTGTTGTAGGTGAAGTCCGAGGTGTGTAGAGTGAAGAGGAACCATGAGAACACCGAACCCTGAGGAGCCCCCGTGCTGCAGACCACCACCTCAGACACACAGTTCCCTGGTCTCCCATACTGTGGCCTGTTGGTGAAGTAATCAGTTGTCCATGCAGGAAGATGTCTATAAAGAATATAAAAAAGATATTAACAGGAACACAGAAAAAATAGATAGTGGTATATAATACTAACATTATACTAAATAAAGTGAACTATTACGTATTATAACTAAGTTAGCAGAGCAGCCTAATGTGTCCGACTTTGCTGGAGTCACCAGAAGTCGACTTTAGCTTAGCAAGCAGGTTACGAATAATCAGCTAACTCAGACGATACTTTATCTGTGATAAACTGATGAAAGCTGTGTCCCACTAAGATAACTGTCAAATAAAGTTATTAATTTTAGACACTATAAATCACTACGGTGTATTACCTGTGCTATGTGCAGTGTGGTGTGTTTATTTTATTGTATTTTCCACATCCTAAGCATAGCAGTATTATGATGTATACATTTTTGCCTGCGGCCCCAAACATATTTTAGTATCACTACCTGCCAAACGTGTACAATTGTAGCCCAGTGGAGAATATAGGTTGTAGGAGATAAATAAGTGTCTGAAAATGTACATATTAATGGTTTCAAATGTGTTTCTTTCATCTTTGTATGTATAAAATGTGTAAATATGCTCATTTATATATGATGTCTTTTGATATGGTGGTGGAGGCTTTTATTTTTGTTAAAGGAAGTCGAGGCGGGAGGGGTGAGTGAGAGTGAGAGTGAGAGTGAGAGTGAGTGGAAGTGTGAGGGAGTGACGAGGATTCGAGAAAGTAGCTAAAGTTTTAAATTGTCAGCTAGATAATGTACAGTGGAACCTTTTTGCTGATGGACGGAGAATTTCAGCCCGAAGTTCTAAGTGTCTATCAGCGGGAGACTGCTCGTCAATCCGACGAGAGGAATGGACGGTGACGAACGAGAGCAGTTGCTAGCTAGTCCAGCTAGCCCGCTAACTCGGCTACACGCGACGTTCGACACTGGCAGGCTAATCAACTTTGGACCGGATCTACCGCGGTACAGTTGCTTCGCTCGGAGTAGGACGAGTGTCGGAGGACGCGCTCACTCAGGCAGAGAGGCCCCCAACTTTTAGTTCGTTTGTTGCTCTGATGAGAGTGAAGCGACCATCGAGTTTTTGGTCCCAACGTTCCCGAGCGGCGAATCAGGCCTGCAACATTTTTGAGTTTGATAATTTTATTTGTGTTTGATAAAAGGGACTGTGACTTTGTGTTTAATTTCTCAGTTTTCCAGTAGGCAACGTATTTTATTGGGAGTAATCCTACTCATTTAAGTTATTATATATGTATTTTTGTTTTATATTTTTTGCATTTTAATTAAATGGGGAGTTAATTTTATCTGTAACTTTTTGACGGTTATTGCTTTTGTTTATGTCCCTATTCTAATAACATGCTAAGCTAGTCTGTGTTCACTTATCTGAGGCCACCCAAGACTAAGACAAAAAATTAAAAATAGACCAGAGATAGTAAAAGAACTCAGTGCCCCTCTCATACTACAAGGTGAGTAGATGGGCTACACAATAGTTAATAAAAAATAAGGGTCAAAGGTCATTGTCGGTAAAGGTGGAGCTGATTTTAAACTGTATTTGCTGACAGGTGGTTAATCCAGAATGATACACCAGCAATCAGCCAGCTTCAGTGTTACCAGCTTCAAACTCCTTTACAACCAGTGAAATTATTGCCACAGATATAAAATCAGAGATCTTGCCCCAAACTGGGCTTCTGAACTAAGATGTTCTCATGGCTGCTCCAGATCTGTCAGTAACTAGACGTAACAAAGCCGCACCAGAGGAAGCTGCTTTTGAAACACTGGGAACCAACAGGATGTTCACATTCTACAGTCTGCACTTAGCCTCTGTCCTTTTGGACTGACGGTCTGATGTCCACTTGTTAAATACATCGAGTCTTTTATTACATGTCTGTAAAACACAAAGATTTAAATATCACAAACCAGGTGCAGAAAAACTGGACGGACTTTTAATGTAAAGAGGTTCAGGTGAAACCTCGGGTGAGTCACAGTCAGACACAGTCGTGGTGTCAGGATTCCTGTCAGCCCTGCTGCAGCTGGTGAGTCTAAACTGCTTCATATGATCCTTCAGACTGTTACTGTAAGTACAGAGATAGACGGGGTAAACACCAACATGCTGATCCTGACTGCAATGAAGGACTTGGAGCGGTCTATCACCTGGACTGATCTGAGTGACTGTAACTGAGGCTACTTTCACAAACCAAAGTGTCATTTCTTACAGGTGCGGACTCAGCTACAGGTCCAAAACACCAAACAGTGACAAGACGAAGAGGAGGTGGTTTAGATGGACGGTGTCACAACTACTCAGGAACCAAATATCTGATCACTGGTCAAATGTTAGACAGCTTCCATCTGTGAGCTCAGACAGCTGACATCTCCACCACCAGCAGACTTTAATGCTTAAGATAAAAATATAAGAGTCTGTTTTTTGACAAGACACCAAACCATCCAAAAGGAGTCCACGCTACCAGTGATTTTGTATACCTGATTATTTCTGAATTATTAAGAAAAGCATACCACAAACATATCTGATTTTCTTTAGGAGGAGTTGTGTTATTACAGTGGGGGAAAAAATTATTTGAACCCCAGCTGATTTTGTAAGTTTGCCCACTAACAAAGAAATGATCAGTCTATAATTTCTATGGTAGGTTCATTTGAACAGTGAGAGACAACAATGACAAAAAAAATCCAGAAAAATGCCTTTCAAAAAAAGTTATAAATTAATTTGCATTTCCATGAAGGAAATAAGTATTTGATCCCTTTGAAAAACGTGCTTTAGTACTTGGTGGCAAAACCTTTGTTGGCAATCACAGAGGTCAGCCGTTTCTTGTAGTTGGCCACAAGGTTTACACACATCTCAGGGGGGATTTTGGCCCACTCCTCTTTGCAGATCGTCTCCAAGTCATTAATGTTTTGTGGCTGATGTTTGGCAACTCGAACCTTCAGCTCCCTCCACAGATTTTCTATGGGATTAAGGTCTGGAGACTGACTAGGCCACTCCATGACCTTAATATGCTTCTTCTTGAGCCAATCCTTTGTTGCCTTGGCCGTGTGTTTTGGATCATTGTCATGCTGGAATACCCAACCACGACCCATTTTCAATGCCCTGACTGAGGGAAGGAGGTTCTCACCCAACATTTGACGGTCCATGGCCCCATCCATCCTCCCTTTGATGCGGTGCAATTGTCCTGTCCCCTTGGCAGAAAAACACCCCCAAAGCATAATGTTTCCACCTCCATATTTGACGGTGGGGACGGTGTTTTTGGAGTCATAGGCAGCATTCTTTCTCCTCCAAACACGGCGAGTTGAGTTGATGCCAAAGAGCTCGACTTTGGTCTCATCTGACCACAACACTTTCACCCAGTCTTCCTCTGAATCAGTCAGATGTTCAGTGGCAAACTTCAAACGGGCCTGTAGATGGGCTTTCTTGAGCAGGGGACCTTGCGGGCACAGCAGGATTTCAGTCCTTCACGGCGTAGTGTGTTACCAACTGTTTTTTTGGTGACTATGGTCCCAGCTGCCTTGAGATCATTGACAAGTTCCTCCCGAGTAGTTCTGGGCTGATTCCTCACCGTTCTCATTATCATTGAAACTCCATGAGGTGAGATCTTGCATGGAGCTCCAGACCGAGGGAGATTGGCAGTTAATTTATGTTTCTTCCATTTACGAATAATTGCACCAACTGTTGTCACCTTCTCACCCAGCTGCTTGGCGATGGTCTTGTAGCCCATTCCAGCCTTGTGTAGGTCCACAATCTTGTCCCTGACATCCTTGGAAAGCTCTTTGGTCTTGGCCATGGTGAAGAGTTTGGAATCTGGATTGATCGCTTGCTTCTGTGGACAGGTCTCTTTTATACAGGTAACGAGCTGAGAGGGCTGCTAATGTCAGCTCGTTACCTGTATAAGATCCACCTGGGAGCCAGAGATCTTGCTGACGGATAGGGGATCAAATACTTATTTCCTTCATGGAAATGCAAATTAATTTATAACTTTTTTTGAAACGCATTTTTCTGGATTTTTTTTGTCATTGTTGTCTCTCACTGTTCAAATAAACCTACCATAGAAATTATAGACTGATCATTTCTTTGTTAGTGGGCAACTTACAAAATCAGCTGGGGTTCAAATAATTTTTTCCCCCACTGTAGTTCTGACTGTACAGTCGACAGTAGGATTCAGTTCTGTGGACTGGGGACAAAGGAACGACTTTGTGACGCTGGTGCCTGAAAGGAGAAGTGCAGGTTGGACTTTGTGATCCTGGTTCAGTGAAATACACTGAATTCCTGATGCAAGGCCGCCAGTATTGACCTACTAACACACTGCCATGAAAACATCTGACACTTTGAATGTCCTCATCTGTAGATGTGTCGGGTAGTGTAGAGGCCGTCTTACGTGTGTCCAATGGTCCAAAAAAGATCCACTTCAGAGATCGATGTATTATAAAAAATGTTGCAGATTTATTGAACTTCTGTGTTCTTCAGTACAGCTAATAACAACAGTTCTAAAATCATGTTAATATAATACCTAAACTCCACTGAGCACGGTAAGAAAACTGTGTGGCTTCCACAGCCAAACACTGGACTTCAACTACATCTTGCTGCTCCTGTCCGTTTCTAACAACCAGAAAAGCAATACAAACATTGGTTTCCTTAACGATTACTTGCAGGCTTAGAAGGCACTATTTGATGTTGCACGTACGTTAGCTACTAGTTGTCTATCTACTGACACAGCATAACTGCAGAAAAGTATATAAGCATAGAACAAAAGTTTGAGAAAGTTAACGTTGGCTCATTCAGGTAGATTTGAAAAATATGCTTCTTTAGACAAAATTGTGTTCTGTATTTTTTTAATTTATTTTAGGGACGCTGCTGCTTTTTTGTCCTCATTAAAAATCTTATAGTTTATGTTGTAGCATGTTAATTATTAAATCTTGCTCAAAGGTGAACATTCATCAACCTTTAGAAATCATCCATCCTTCCATTATCTGTGACCTCACATCCTGTTTTGGGACATTCAGTATGTCTCAGGGCAACACAGAGACATACACAGATAGACAACCATTCACACCTACGGACAGTTTAGTCAGGATTAACCTAACAGGCGAGTATTTGGACTGTGGGAGGAAACCCACACAAACCTGGGAGAAGATGAAACTCTGAAATCTGATGAAACCCAGTGATTTTAACCTCCTAGCTGTGAGACGGCAACAGTAATCACTTCAACATTGTTCTGCCCTCTTTGAAAATTATTTTATTAATCCTTGTTAAGATCTATATGTCTGTTGTATGCGCTCTTACTCGTTGTTTACAGTAGGCATGAGGATGTTCTGTGCGCTGCATTTACCGGTATTACGGTAAAGAGTGCGATTCACGCATATGTGTGTCCGTTAAGGATGAACAGAGCCGACAAAACGCTCCTGTTATAAATGAACGGCTTGTTCTGTAGCCAAAAGGAGAAGACTTCTCTTATTCTTCACAAATTACACAGGGGTTGCTGCGCTCAACAATCCTTTACTCTACTGTAAATCCTGTAGTATTGTGGGCTGATGTGGACAACAGTTTTGAACTCTTTGTTTTTTGTGCAAAAGCTGATTTGCAGTAATGTGCTCGTCCTTTAGTTTACACTGAGGACAGACACATAAAGTCCCTTTCTGCTCCAAAAATAGTCATTGAGCTCAGGGCTTTTATCTATCATTTCTTTATTGAAAATGAACAATTATATTGTTTGTAAACATGAGAAAACAGACTTTATTTTAGGGCCGAAGCCACATTTTTATCATTTAAAGCAAATTGGCTGAAAGTGCAGCTAAATAAGCTGTTACAGTCTATAAAATGCATTATGTTACAAAACATGTAAAATGTGCTTTTTGTAATGTGCAGTAGTTCCTAAATATTTCTCTGTATCACACTTAAGCTCAGTTTGTGTCACTCAGATACAAATTTGACAACAGATGTTGTGTTTGACACGTCTTCTTTCTGCTCTGGTGTGAAAATGTGTCATTCTTGCAGCAACACGTCTTTATGTGTTAAAGGAAACTGGAAGGTTGTTTGTTTCATCTGCTACAGTTTGCTATTTCTCATTTGCCAAAAAGTGCATAAACTAATGACCCAATAACAGTTTGTTTAGTTGATCTGAGGATTTATTACTTAATGCATTTGTAGTAAAGTCTGAAGTTATTGTATCAACATGAGATTAAACAAACTACAGTTTAAATTCCAAACATTTTTACTGCATTTTTTCAGGCTTATAGCTCACAGGCCACATGAAACTAAAATCATGTGATGAAAATGTTAGAAAACTGGCTGAGCAGGTGGATCCAAAACTAAAAGACAACTGCACAAAACAGAAATTTTAAGGATTTCAGTGATAAAACTGGAGGTGGTCTGAGGGAACCAGAATGGGCACAGCGAGTCGTCTGGTCTGATGTTGCAATGCACAAGAGAAAGAGACTAGTATGGACTCAGGATTTACAACTAAGAAATCTGAATGCACTGTGGGATTACTCACTCCCCTCCAAGTACCTGAAGTGATATAAATATCTTTCCAGATATGTATCCAGGTCAGAGAGATTCACAATCCCAAAACCCAGTCAGTTGAGCAGAGATGAATCAGTCAAACAGACTGATCCGGGGAAGTTGCGTGAGCTCTCAACTTTTGAGTTAGGATGACTCTAGTGTCCTGTCACACATCTGTGTTTGTCTCTCTGACATCACTGCTCAGATGAAAGAAAAACATCTTCAGTTCAACCTCTCCAAGACTGAAGTTCTCGTCTTACCAGCCAGGCCTTCAACACAACACAACATTAGCATCAACATCAATATCGGATCTGCAGTGATTGTTCCTGCTAAGTCGGACTGAAGTCTGGGGGTCATCATCGACATACAGCTGAGCTTTCTTGAACTAATCTCATCAGTTTCTAAGTCGTGTAGATTTGCCCTCAACAGCATCAGAAAGATCAGACCCTAACTCTCAGAGTACACAACTCAACTCCTTGTGCAGGCGTTGATCATGTGACCCTGCAGCCCAAATGGAATCAAGGACAAGGAGACACTGAATGGGCATGTGAATGGACAACAGCCAAGTTAAAAACACCTCCAATAAACCTGGTTATTCCTTAAATGAAGAGGACAGCAAGTTGACCATATGAAACAAGGACACAGGGCCAGAGACCATGACAGGAAGAGAATGTCATTTGCACAATAGACACAAACCTCTTTTATAAAATTACTTTTATTTTAGAAAGTTTAGGAATAAATTCTGCTTTCTGCAGGTGTGGTGCAAAGTGATAGTGGAGTCGGACACTGTCTGATTTGGACTGAATAAATGAGGAAACTCAGTATATGTTCTAAGACTGTAGGACCACAATTAATGCACTTTTTGTTGGGTGTTGTCTTGTACTTCCTGTCTTAGCGTTTCTCAGCCTTATACTGACTAAGTTATTCTTGAGTGTTGAAACAAATCAGCACATCAAAATACATGCAAACAAACATTAATAAATTATTATGTAGGTCGACTAGAGTAACTCATGTGATTTGATGAAATTTAATGGTTTTATATTCCATAAATGTGAACATGTATATGCCTAATACATTTCTTTATTTAACATTTGTTTATGGACCAGAAAAAATAAGCAAATGCATTTTAGTGGTGAACAGGAAGTGTGAACGTGGAGTAAATATGTTGTGGTTAAAACTGTGATAGATGACACATAAAAAGGAAGGAAGAACAAAGAGGCTGCACTTTTTCTGATGCATATCTATAAAACATAACTTGTCTTTGTTGTTTGTGTCTTTGCTGTGTTACATGTTTTAATGTAAAGGACAAACAGCAGAGTGACAGTGTTGCTCTGCATGTGAAGATGGGACACACGTTGTTCTGTGTACTGTCATTATTCTGTGAGTACATCAGTCACCTTCTATCAACATATTGACTTTCACACACAAACTCGTGTTTTCTAACTAACATGATGATTAATAAGTATCATGGTGGTTGTTAATTTGTCTTGGTTGAGGGTGTGGAACTAAATACACAGGTCAATTATTTCTTAAAATTGCACAGTTACTGCTCTGAGCTGAGCTACTGTTATGCCTGTGGAATTTTAATGTACATCATTTTAGATTAGATTAGATTAGATTCAACTTTATTGTCATTACACATGTACAAGTACAAGGCAACGAAATGCAGTTTATGTCTAACCAGAAGTGCAATAAGCAGCAAGTGCAGGATATAGGTTATAAATTACCTCGAGAAAATATGTACACAAGAAATTATGGATCATATTTACAGATGCTATGAACATACTATACAGGGTGTTGTTAACTAGAGCAGAAATTTACAGATTGAATATGCAAGTAGATATGAATATAATGTGCAGTTTGCTATTTACAGACATTTTACAGACGTGTATTTACAGGTGAGTATATACAGGCTAGTGCAATGAGTATGTGCAATATTGAATAGTGCAATATTGAGTAGTGCAATGGTTTGGGGAGAATGTCGGGGTGTATGGTTGTGGCAAAGAGGTCAGTGAAATCAGTGGGGGCAGAGTTCAATAAGGAGACAGCTCTAGGAAAAAAGCTGTTCCTTAGTCTGGTGGTTCGTGTCCGGGGATATCTAAAGCGCCTGCCTGAAGGCAGGAGAGAAAACAGTCTGTGGGCGGGGTGAGAGGAGTCCTTAAGAATACTGCGTGCTCTCGACGCAGACAGTGTTTCTTTTGAATGTCCTCAATGGCTGGAAGTGGAGTCCCTGTAATGCGTTGGGCAGTTTTCACTACCCGCTGCAGTGCCTTACGCTCTGCAGCAGAGCAGCTCCCATACCAGACTGTGACACAGTTGGTTAGGATGCTCTCTATTGTGCAGCGGTAGAAGTTCACCAGGATAGCCGAGGGAAGATGGTTTTTCTTGAGTGTTCTCAAGAAGAAGAGGCGCTGGTGAGCCTTCTTGATTAGGCTGGAGGTGTTGGTGGTCCAGGACAGGTCCTCCGAGATGTGGGTACCCAGGAACTTGAAGGATGAAACAGGCTCAACGGCCATCCCGTTAACATGGATGGGATCGTGTGAGCCTCTTTTTCTCCTTCCTGAAGTCCACAATGAGCTCCTTGGTCTTGTTGGTGTTAAGGAGCAGATTATTATCCCTGCACCAAGTGACCAGATGCTGGACCTCCTCCCTGTAGGCAGTCTCATCGTTGTTGTTGATGAGACCGATCACTGTTGTATCATCTGCAAACTTAATGATGGTGTTAGATCCATGCATGGGCTTGCAGTCGTGGGTGAAGAGGGAGTAGAGGAAAGGGCTCAGCACACAGCCCTGTGGTACCCCAGTGTTGAGCGTGATGGTGGTGGAACAGATGTGGTCTGACCTAACATGCTGAGGTCTGTTGGTCAGAAAGTCCATGATCCAATTGCAGAGTAATATGTTAATGTCCAGGTCTCTAAGTTTGGTAATTAACTTAGAGGGTATTACAGTGTTGAATGCTGAGCTGAAGTCAACAAACAGCATTCGTGCATAAGTGTTCTTATTGTCTAGGTGTGTTAGCACAGAGTGCAGTGCAATGGAGACTGCATCCTCTGTGCTCCTGTTGCCACGGTAGGCAAACTGGTGTGGGTCTAGTGTGGGTGGGAGACAGTCCTTCAGGTTTGCCAGGACCAGCCGCTCAAAGCACTTCATAATGATGGGCGTGAGTGCTACAGGGCGGTAGTCGTTCAGGCATGTTGGGCTGGAGTGTTTCGGCACTGGCACAATGGCGGTGGATTTAAAGCATGTTGGCACAGCTGCTTGGGCAAGGGACATGTTAAAAATGTCTGTGAATACCCCAGTAAGCTGCTCAGCACATGCTCTAAGAACACGTCCAGGGATGCCGTCTGGTCCAGCAGCCTTGTGCACGTTGACCTGGCTCAGTGCGGTGTAGACGTCTGTGGAGGTGAGTGTGATGGGTGAGAGGTTGGTTGAAGGAGTGATTCTGGTGGCAGGTTCTTTGTTGTCTCCTTCAAAGCGAGCATAAAAGTCATTAAGCTGGTTCAGGAAGGAGACATTTGTGTCCGGGAGGGTAGAGTGGCTGTGTTTGTAGTCCGTAATAGCCTGGATGCCCTGCCACATGCGTCGAGGGTCAGAGTTGGAAAAGTGCTCCTCTAGCTTTAGTTTGTAGCGGTGCTTGGCCTTTTGATGCCCCTCTTCAGATTTGCCCTGGAAGTGCTGTAGGCTTCTGCGTCACCGGATCTGTAGGCAGCATTACGTGCCTTCAGCAGGAGGCGCACCTCCTTGTTCATCCATGGCTTCTGATTTGGGTATGTGGTGATCTGCTTCTGGGATGTAACACTGTCTATGGTGGCATTAATGTAATCCAGAACAGAGGAAGTGTAGCTGTTTATGTCCGTGTGAGAGCCACTGGTGGCCTGGGAAGCAAACGAACTCCAGTCTGTGTGTTGAAACCTGTCCTGGAGTGTGAAGTCAGCCCCTGCTGGCCACACTTTGATGTTCCTCACTGATGGCTTCACACGGTTGATGAGGGGTGAATACTTGGGGGTGAGGAACAAAGAAAGGTGATCTGATTGTCCCGGTGGGGGGGGGGTCACAGCGTAGGCTTCGGCCATGTTTGTGTATACATGGTCCAGCGTCTTGTTTCCTCTGGTGTGACAAAAACGTTTTGGTGGAATTTGGGGAGCACTGCCTTTAGGTTGGAGTGATTGAAATCTCCAGCAACAATAAATGCAGCCTCGGGTGAGCAGTCTGTTGTTTGCTGATGGCCGTATGAAGTTCCTTCATAGCGAGCTTGGCATCAGCATCGGGAGGGACGTAAACAGCAGTTGTAATGGTGGAGGTGAACTCCCGTGGCAGATAGAATGGTCTACACTTAACCATGAGAAACTCTAGGTTAGCTGAGCAGTGTCTCCCAAGAGTGACAGAGTTCGTGCACCAAGCTTTGTTAACATAAATGCACAGTCCTCCTCCTCTGGTCTTACCGGATTCATCTGCCGTTCTGTCTGCCCGAACACGTGGTGGTCAGCTAGCGTGATAGCATTGTCCGTACGCCGCTGTTTAACCAAGTTTCGGTGAAGATTGTGATGTTACAGTTCCAGAGTCTTTTGCTGTGGTTGATGTTGAGTCGAATCTCGTCCATTTTGTTCACCAGCGACCGTACATTAGCGAGGAAAATGCTGGGCAAAGATAGTCGGTGTGGTGTTAGCCTTAGCTTAGCTCTTAGCCCTCCGCGTTTCCCCCGTCTTTGTTTACGGTCGCGACGCCGTCTCCGAGCACTTCCGCCCGGCCGGGTAGGGTGCGCGGCCTCGGGTGTTCTGGCGATCTCAGGGTTGAGTCGAAGAATGTTGGTAAAACTGTCGGAAATGTACAAACCAATATCCAGAAGCTCCTGTCGGGTGTACGATGTAAATGCACTACTGTTCTGAACGAACAGACCCGAGATGAGCAGGAAAAATACTGCAAAAATGCAGAAACTGGAGAGACACCGGGCCTCGCGATGTGCACGCGATGTGCACGCGCCGCCATCTTGAGTCTTATCAAGATTATTAATTTTTTAATTATTAATTTTTAATTGATTTTTAGGTACTTAATTTAAAAATGCGCTTCCAATAATATTGTCTCAGAAATTAGTTGATAACCAATAACTTGCCCAGTATATTTAACATCCATTTTTTGATTATGATTTTGAGTTTTGTCAGATCGACCATATCTGATGATGTTTTAATCTTTATTTTAGTGTCAAGTTCACTCATCTACAGAAAGGCTGAAGGTAACAATTGCCCTTTTCTGTTTGCTTCTATTTTATGGACTATTAAATAAACTATTTCCACTGTAAGATCACCTGTCTGTGTCATATTTGATCATTTTCTAACATTAAACTTCATGAATGAATAGAAATGACATTAGTGCCCATAAAGAAGTTACTTTGCTATTTAACATATGCAGGCAGTGTTTTATTTATGTTTATGTATATGGACCAAATATTGACAAAGACATGTTCTGATGGACGTGTCCATTTTGACATTCTGTCTAGGAGACGATAAAGAAAGAGAAACGTTTAACCCGGAAATAGGGCGACAAATTACAGAAGGAATGTTGGCAACAGCTGCAATGATTCTTAGCTTAGAATGTATTATATAAGTCTTTGAATTTTTCTATCCAGATCAACACCAGTGTTCAGAAAGATATTCCTTTTTTGTTGTTTGACAAACATTAGGTGGATACTGCATGTGAGAACTTTGTACAGACAAAGTTGAAATGCATCAAAAAATCTCAATACAAGAGTTTGGAGTCAGTGTGTTGATCGTTTATGAGATTTCAACACAATAAGGAGCAACAACGGGAAAGCAGATACTGTATGTTCTCATATAAAATATTATGTGTGAATCACTTCCACACTAGTTTAAAAACAATTGCAAAATATTTTATGATGTAGGATTGTTATATTTGAATGACATCAGTCATTTTACTGCTCTTGTTTTTAAATGTTTGAAATCATACTGAAAAAATTGTCTATCCTTTAAGTGTCTATCCTTTGAGTTTTTGATATGAACATAACTCCTACATCAAGGTTCCTTGCTGTAACACTGGAGGACAAAGATATGCAACGTAGAGTAACGGCAGCATGTTTCTGAAATTTTTCACTTTGCTTGTAGTGATCATGAGTTTGTCCGGGTTGCGGTACTGGACCCAGGAGGAAGGTTGTGAAAATGTATTTTTAATGTTTATAGACAACAGCACTGAATGATACTGAGAATCAACCCTTGTGTTATGTTCTGGGTCAAACTGACTCGTTTTAAAGATTAAAAATATAAAATATTTTTTCACTTTGAAACGTCTTCTTCTTGGCTTATTTAGTGTAATAAACATATTAAAAAATAAAAGAATTGTAATTTATATATAGGTCTTTTCCCTGTACTTAAAAAAGCTTTAACAAGATTTTTTTTTGGTAAACAATGAGTGAATTATCCTCATTAAACTATGACCTGTGAACAGTGAAGAACATCATTGAAGTAAATATTGACTGAAATGGTTAGAAATGAATAGAGTTAATGATGAGATATAAATTTGAAACATTTTGGTTCCAAAAAACATAACATAACAGGAGGGTTAAATAAAGTTCTACCAGAGATGAATGGCAGGTATTGCTTAGCAGGGGAACTCAGGTGGGAACCAGGGAGGAAGCAAACTATACATCTATCTACAGATCGAAGTCCAAAGTCCGAAATCCAAAGTCCCCAAAATAAAAGTCCAACAAAACAACTCAGCAGACTATTGCTTTTAATGCAAGTCCTCAGATCAACAGTCAGGGATAAACCAGCCAGAATAAACAATCCAACAAAAATCACAGGTGACCGGGACTTAGGACATAGAGTTCACTAGACTGGAGTCCGGGACCGAGTTCTGTAGTAATCGGTTGAACCAGACCATGGACGGAGGCTGATGGGACATGATAAGGGGTTGAAGATCTGGCTGGTGACGCGGGGCCAGTGCAGTCGCCGGCCCCCTCAGAGACCGGATCAGACAAGACCACAGCTGAATGTGAGGCTGGAGTTTGAGCAGAGGCCAGGACAGGAACGGGAGCTTGAACAGAGACAGACAGGGCAGGAACACAGGCGTCAGCCGCCCCAGAGATGGGGAGTGAGTTCGGAAGAAGCGGGTTCCAGCAGGTTATTAATAAGTCCAGTAAAGGAAGTAGAGACGAGAGTTGAGCCATGACAGAGTTTTACTTTTCAAATGAAATTGCTAAAGAAAACAAACTTTTCAACCACAATCTCATTTTCTGAGGTGACTGTCATCATGAAGTACCAGGGTTTCTTGATTAAAGAGTTTACGGCTGCATGTCAGTTTTTGGATTATTATGTAAAACACGTCACTTATGTTTTTGTTTTAAAATGTTAAAAAATCTGCTGGTGTTACACTGAATTTTATTTTTTAATAAATGTTCTGACCATGTGAATTAATACAGAGATATTTACTCTGGTGGTTGTAGTTTTATTCTTACTGTGTGTTTTTAATGTGAACAGCTGCCAGAGCATCTGTGACCCTGCAGCCCAACTGGAATCAGATATTCAGAGGTGAGAGAATCACTCTCACATGTGAGATCCAGGGAGGTGGAGACACTGAGTGGACGTATGAATGGACACCAGCCAAGTCAAAGACACGTCCAACACACAATGAATATGTGATTGACGGAGCAGCTGAGTCCCACAGTGGAAACTACAGGTGTCGGGGTAAAACAGACTCTCACTCATCAACAGAGTGGAGTAATGTCGTCACACTGACAGTATCAGGTGAGCTGGACCTTGTTTCATCTAGAACAAAAATGGTTTATGATGTTTTCATTTATCTGTGTAAATAGGAAAACAGTAATGTTGCTCCCTCCTGGCAACTTAAAGCTAAATATAGTTTGTTTAAAATTTTGGAGCAAATTAATAAAAATAAAAAACTTTTAGAATAGTTTAGCTTTAGAATATATTTATGCGGCTAAATATTAAAAGTTAAAAACAAAACAATAATTTTCTGTGTACAGATTGGAAAGATTAAATATTTATCTTGAAAAAAAAAATAAATATATATGATACTTAAACATTATTTAAAGCAGCATTTTACCTTTGGTCAGTGTAGAAATACAGAAATCATAAGACATGAAGGAGGAAAAGAGAGATTGTGACATGTGGCCACGTTTTCTGGAACACTGTAGATTTACATGTGAACCATCAGGCTGCTGAGACGAGTCTGAACTGTTGGGATTATGTTGCACTGTGACCTGTGACTGTGATTATTGCTGGATTGTTTGATAAAGAAAGTTTATTGCTTGTTGTCTCTGGATGCTACAGCTGAAACAAGGACCAGGATCACAGATTCTTTTCCTTTCCTGAAAACAAATGTGTGATTTGGGACATTTGATTATGTTGCACTGTGACTGTGAGGCGGCTAATGTGTGTGTTAGTTTTAATCTGGGTAACTTCTTTTACATGTTTGACTTTTTATGTCGGTGGCTGCAACAGAAATAAAGATCCATTAATGAGGACGGTAGTTTATTAGTCTGTGTCAATATGTTTTTTGATTAAACCACTAGGAGTCACATTCATATTTTTTATACCCTGCACAGTTCACAGCTGCACAACAAGAAGATGAAAAATCGTGGCCACTTTTTCTGGAATAAAAGTCTTTTTTGAAATATTGGTTCTGGTTTGAGTCAGTTTTTTTTAAATCTTAGCTGGATCTGAATTTTTGTCGTGAGTTAGTCCTCATGGGTCTGTTAGGACCAGAAAGCAGCTAAATTATTCTGCAAATGAAACAACGTGTAAATTAAATGTGGAACATTTAACCACTGAATTGTTTCTTTGTCTCTGTGAATTGAACAGAACATAAACCCAGAGCCTCAGTGAGAGCAGACAGGACAGTCATAGCAGCAGGAGACACTGTGACACTGAGCTGCTCTGTGGACGACTCTGAGAGCTGGAAATATGACTGGTTCAAACAGACCTCAGAGTTTTCTACAGCTCAGACCATAAGAACAGGTGGAGCAGACACCATCAGTATTTCAGAAGGAGGCATCTATTCCTGCAGAGGACGAAGAGGAACCTCAGGTTACTACACAGAGGACAGTGAGACTGTCACTGTTGAGAAAACAGGTGAGTGCAATGATTTATTTGGAATAAAATTACATGAATTAATGGATTATATGTGGATTTTATGTCTTTGATTTTATGTTTGTTTGGTGGTAACAGTTTCCAACAAGGCTGTTGTAACTCAGCAGCCCAACTGGCCTCAGATATTCAGTGGGGAGAAGATTAATCTAACATGTGAGATCCAAGGTGGTGGAGACACTGAGTGGGAGTATGAATGGAAAACAGACAGCTCTGAGAAAACTGTAGAACACAGTGAACGTTGGGTTTTCACTGCTTCATTTCTCAGAAGTGGAAACTACTGGTGTAGAGGTAAAGAGAAAAAGGACTTTTACTCCTCTACAGCATGGAGTGATCCCATCAGACTGACTGTGAGATGTAAGTGGAATGTATTTCATCTATTATTGTGTAGATATTTTATATATAGTTCTCATTAGTTAGATATTATTTATTCCTAAGACACTTATATTACACTACATAAAACATAAAAAGTATATTAATAATGCAAATCACATTGATAAAATGAGCATTTTGTGTCACAGAAAAATTATTCCACTGTAAAGATTCAGTGATATTCATTATTTATCCATTTTAATTAATTTAAATTTAAATGATTGTACATGGACGATATATATGTTTTTATTCTAAACTGAACAGCATCAAAAACATAGTCCAAACTAAACTTGGACAAGTCATTTTCATTCTCAAAAAATAATTTTCCCAACAGATAAACCCAGACCTGTCCTCAGTGTGTCTCCATCATGGCTGAGTCCTGGAGCCTCAGTGACTCTGAACTGTGAGCTTGAACATCCATCTGCAGGATGGAGGTTCTACTGGTATAAGGCTGTTCCTGATCTGTCACACAAATCCTACAGATATGAGCTGCTACCTGCTAAAGACACTGGGACTGGACACAATTCCTACGTCCTTCATGGACAGACACACACAGCAGGACATGTGTGTAGAGCTGGAAGAGGAGACCCAGTGTATTACACTGATCACAGTGAACCACAGTTTGTCTGGTCTGGAGGTCAGTTGGTTTCTGGGTTTTCTCGGAATAAGCAGATGATAATTCGTCACCTCAGTTCATCATTTGTCTCGTGAACAACTTGCAGTGTCCAGTTCCCATGTTGATAATTCAATGTGTCCTGTACATTCATGCTCTACCAGTAGAAAACATGAATTGATTGTTGTGTGGGTTTTTTTTTTCTTTTTTGTGGGCGGGGTTTATCTAACATCTGGTCAACACACACATATGAGATTTATGTACAATGAGAACTTGTACTTTTGACTATTAGTTTTACTTAATATCAGACCAACTCTGATACATAAGAGGAAACAGTCACTGTGAGACAGTCAAATACTGACAAATTCATTAGTGGTAAATAAAATATTGTGTAAAGATGGAAGGTAACAGCAGTTTAACATGTCACAGCTGCTGTTGTCACTTTCTTACGTCATTTGAAACAGACACAAACTGTAAGAAGCTTTTAAGGTAGAAATCACAGTTTGATGAAAACGCTGCAGTTTGCTCTGATCCTCAGTAACAAGAAACTGAAGTAGATGAATATCATAGGCCTTTGTAATGTGGTATTTGAATCATCGTGTCTTTGAACTTGGTTTTATTTCTTTTGTCGTGTTTTTCAGATGTTGGTCCATCAGCGTCTCTCACAGTGAATCCTGACAGAGTTCAACACTTCACCTTTGACTCTGTGTCTCTGAGCTGTGAGGGAAACTCTACTGAGTGGACAGTGAGGAGGTTCACTGAGGACGTCCCTCTGTCTCCTTGCGCCTACTGGGGGACAATGACTGGATCCACATGTAACTTCTTCACCTCCCAGTCTAGTACTGCAGTGTACTGGTGTGAGTCTGGATCAGGAGAGTTCAGTAATTCAGTCAACATCACTGTCCACAGTATGTTGGATTCACTTTGTACATTTCTTTCACTGAAACATCCATGTGTCAACATCCTGTTATTAACTTTAATACCCAGATCAAACTGAGTAGTGGACAGTGGTCACATGCTGAAGTGTCTTTGGGCAAAACACTGAACCCCAACATGCCCCTGATGTTTGCTCCTTACTTGTTTGGGTTCAAAGTGTCTGTTCAATGACTAACTGCAATTGGAAATTAAATATGAAGTAACATGACAACAACAGGCAAAGTCTAATAATACAATAATCATCTTGGTAGCAGGTCTGAGTTCACCTACTTCCTTCGTTTACAAAAAAAATTAATTCCCAAATTTACCCACAGAAAAAGTCTCAGTTTTTTAACAAAACAATACAAAAGTTTAAGGTTTGATTCCTTTGAGCTGCATAAAGTGCTTATTAATTATAGATCTACTGTAACTAGTCAAGCCACGACTTTCTAAACATCATCACTGTCACATGTTTTCTCTTATTCTGTTTCCAAAAGATCATAGTCACATACTGTCACTATAATTAGTTTGGGTTTTACATGCAGTTTCCTGTCAGTTATCACAATTCATTGTTCATTTTGCTTCAAATTTTTTCCAGTAAATGTAAGGAAGCAGTTTTTATTTGATAAAATGTTCATTATTATGTTACAGATGAGTATTATGGTGTTGTCCTGGTGAGTCCTGTCCATCCTGTGACTGAAGGACAGTCTGTTACTGTTGGCTGCAAATTCAGAAACACAAACTTTGTTTCCAATGTGATTTTCTATCAAAATGACAAAGTCAGACAAAATGACACCAGACAGGAGCTGAATATTTCTGCAGTGTCAAAGTCAGATGAAGGTTTCTACAAGTGTCAGTGCTCAGGAAAAGAGTCGCCACAGAGTTGGTTAACAGTTACAGGTGAGATGGATTCAGTCACTCTAATCTTCTCAGTGTCACTAAAAGGAAAATGTGTTTACTAGGAGAAAAATCATTTCCCAACAGATAAATCCAGACCTGTCCTCAGTGTGTCTCCATCATGGTCGAGTCCTGGAGACTCAGTAACTCTAAACTTTGAGCTTGAACATCCATCTGCAGGATCAATGTGTTCATCTCTTTGTGTAAAGACGTGTTGTTGACTCTTCTCCTCGCTGTATCAATAATGTTTGTCAATGCTGATTTATAATTACAGGCTCCAGGTCTGAAACTTGTTCATCTACTGTCCCATTTGTCACTGGGTTGATTATTGGAATTTTACTGACTGTTTTCCTGCTGCTGCTGCTGCTGTTTTGCTGCAGAAGGATAAAAGGTGGAAACTTTTCTTCTTGATCATTCAGTGAAAATCACTGATGAACTTGGATCTTGTGACATGATGCTGTGGAATTATTTCCATACAAAACAATAAAATATTGATTGTATTTTTTTTTACAGCTTCGTGTTGGAAAAGGTTGGTCCAACACTTCCATCATTTAAACATTAACCAAACATTTATATACAGATGTGTCATTTCAGGAGAGACAATCTAAATGTAACGACAACAAATTTCCACTTTAGATCACAACTGTTTCCATGTTTTCAACTAAATTCACAGTATTTTCTTTGGGTTTTAGGTTCATTCATTCTCGGATCATCAGTCAAGAATCTACTACACAGCAAACAGTCGACCAGAGTCAAACTCAAGTTTACTCCTCTCTTCTCCACGGTCAGACTCACAATTTATTACTTTCATAACTTTTTCTAACCTTCTGCTTTTTTGAGTAACTTTTTTGTGGATTGTTATTGATTTATAGGTGATGTTTCTGTGTATGAATCAATCAGAGGCTCTGGAAACACACAAAGTGGTTCAGTATAAACTTTGATTAATATGACATTTTATGACTAGAACTGAATGATCAAAGTATATGTCACATGTATGTTCAATGTTTATATTTCAGCTGGACAAAGAGATAAATTCAACAATGTCACACTGATTGAGGGTGAAGTTCATGAAAAAAACAGGTCAGTTCACATATAAAAACATGTTTTTAAATATTCATAATAAATTAAAGCCTTGCTACTGTGACCTAAGATATATTGAAAACACTTTTTTTACACAGGGAGACGTGATGATACAGAGGAAAACTCTGACTACAGCAATGTGAATCCAGATTCAACCACAGGTACAAATATTGTTACTACAGGAAATTGGGTATGAATAATTAAATACATTTTACTCAATAGATTTATTGTATTCTTAATAATTCGTAATAGCTACAGATAATAACACCAGCCAATGGCCTGAAACGTTTGAAACCAGATGAGACAATGTGCAGAGTTTTACTGTATTATTTCAATCATTAAATATTGAAAACAATTGAGAGTTGGACTTAAACAATCAGATACTGCACAAGTTCCACTAAGTGGGGACAAAGTCATTGACTTGTCTCCCAGTGAAACCAGTACCAGTGCAGGACTCCATGCTGACTGTCTCCTCTCAGCTTTGTCCTGTAGTGGTTCACTGCCACCACTACCAGGCTGCAAAACTCACCTCAGCCTTTTCACAAAACCACAATCAGCCTTAAGGCAGCAGCACCTGGCACAGACCTTGGTCCTGAACACTGGGGACACACACAGTTAAATGGACACACACACTTTTCCTACACAGAAGAAGAAACAGACAACAACACAAGTCAATGATTACATACAGTCACAGAGAGAAGGACTACGTGAGGCCTGAAACATGTCTGAGAAACCAAGATACAGAACATCCAGATACACACAGCTTTGCACAATACACTGCAGTGTGTACTGGCTTATAGTGAAATCCCTCCACTCCCACACACACACACACACACACACACACACACACACACTGATATAGATCCCAAGCCCCTCACCCTAACCAAAACCTAATTCTAACCCAGACCCTAAAATTCAGTCTTTACCCTCAAAAATCCTTTTGAAGTTGTGTGGACCAGCTAACGTGTCTTCACAACAACGGTACTGAAACTAAATCTGTCCACTGAAGACTATGAAGACATGTCCACCTGTTACATAATTAATGGTCTTTGTAGTTCTAAACACTCCAGTCCAGACTAAGAAGTAACTGTGTTTCATCTTTATTTTAAACAAACATATCTCAGGAATAACACCAACAACACCATGGCAGGGTGTGCGGCAGCCACTGCGGGTAGTGGAGCATGAGCTACGCTAGCCTAGCCTAACTGGTGCAGCTAACTAGCAGCTAGCTTGGGCGCTAGCAGGCTAACCTGACCCTAAAGCTACCCCAGGTGGAAGGAGGTCACTCGTGCCTCATGCTGGCAGACAGACAACCAGGTGACGCAGTCCTTGTCTTTTATTGGCTGCCTCCAACCGTCACCGTGAGGGTCACTCCCACATACAACACCCTCTCTCATGGTGCCGGCCAACACCAGTACACACAAGCATTACACAGACACAACCAATATCTCCCACACAGAGAAACACATTCCCCACGGTGACCAACACAACACCCAAAACCCCGAACACCCACAATCCCCAGCGACCCCACCCCTGGCCCACCGGCCGGGTCGCTACAATATGATCTTAACTAGATTTAGACAAGAAAATGTTTCTATAATATTTTCACATCTTTTCTCTTGTTTAAATAAAATTGTTCTTTAACAATTTCATGTTTAGACTGACAAATGTTAAAATGTGCTGTTACTCTTATTAATGTGATTTTTTGAGCCGAGAAATGAGAAGCAACATGAAACTTGGTGTAAATGATTTTCATTTATATTATTGACAAAGGATAGTTAAAAGTTATTATTATAAACTCAATTACTGATTGTCTCTTAACACCATTATAAAAACATGAATGTTTTTTTTTGTGTCTCTGTTTTTCCTTTTTTTTGTTTATGTGTATTTTTCAGGTTCATAAAGAGGGATTTTGAGACATGAGTGACGTCTTTCATTGCCTGCGACAAGATGCGTATGGCAAAAATTACACAGTGAAAACACAAGATGCCGTTTGCTTCATTTGCTTCATTTGCAAAATAAAAAACACATGAACAATAATAACAACAACAAACAGCATCCAAGATTAAAAAGCATTTAAATTATTGTGCAAACCTCAGCTGTCCAAACATCAGATTCAGTGTTTTATTTCAGATCATGAAAAATTACGTTTAGATCATTTACTATTTTTTTATATTAATTAATTGTGTATCTTTTGTATGTATTATATATGCAAACTGTTTATTTGTTAATAAGTTAATGCCAATTATAAATATACTATAAATATACTATATATATATATATATATATATATATATATATAAAATGTGACTTATCTGTGTGATATTCTATCATTAAAAATCATTGTTTTTGTACATATTTCTATGTATTAAAATATGTGTATTAAATTACTGCTCAAAGTTTTGGATGTTTTCAATTCTCTGTTTCATCTGCACTGTAGGTATTAAACGAGTCGACACTTTCAGTCTCACTAATTTTATGGGTTTAGTCTGTTGGAAGAAGCCACAGTCTCACAGCTCTGCAGCTAAAGTGTTAAATACAAAACAGTGTGAACTTTCTTCCAACAGGTTACAGTCATAAACTAATAATCCTCTTCTAGATCTAGATTTGTGGTGGGAAGCTCAACAGCGCCCTCTGGCGGGCGGAGTTAGTAATGACACCCAGGGACCACAGCCGGAAGAACTCTGCCGGTCACGTGGTGACGGACAGACGGACAATTAAGGGACATTGAGCGTGTGGCGCGTGTTTACTGTTTATGTGCGTCTATCAAACATGTGAGTATCAACTGTGATGTTGACTCTGTAAGAAGGAATATTTAGAGCTTTGGTGTAATAATATTTAATATTTAGTGTTTGGTATTAAACTTTGTGTTTGTCCGTGTGCACATAAGTGTCCATTCAGTGAATTCACTGTAAATATTGAGCTCCTCAATATGAGAGAGAGAAGCCCTTTTATTTTAATATTTTTTCTGTTTTGGATTAGGAGTTGGGTTATGCATTCTGTCTTTTATTCTGTGGTTTATTTCAACAAGGTAAGGTGGGTTTTTATTAGAGCGTTTTGTTTGTTGTTTTGTGTGTTGCTCACTGTGAGGGAAATTTCTATATACAGCAGCCTAACACTGGGTCACACTTCTGGCAGAAGCCGTATTACCTTTTGTTTCCCGCAAGATACCACTGACACGATACGCATGTGCTACTCAGTAGAAGGCCCACGGGAACTAGCAAGGATAGTGGATCCCACAAGTAACATTTGCCAGAAGCCTCTTATTGACACCTTTACAGACCCTATTGTTCCTTTGAATAGTTGTTGACACCTTAAGCAGACTTTCTGTCTGAACTTTGTTTAACCTTAGCTTCCCCACAGGTAGCTGCCCCATCAGAGATGATACAGTAACAGACTTGCTAATTAGGACTCCTGGTCAATGTGTATTCAACTGTTTGCATTGTTGAGCAGTTAAAAGCACACGTGAGCCCGACAGAGATCATCAGATCACTTGTCTGATCCTCTCGGGTGACACTGCTTTTTGCTCTGTTCCTCTGCCTGCTCCTCTACCTTTTTGCTTATTTTACCTATGTTATTGTCATTAAATTGCTTGATGATAATGTGAGAGCTGCCTCCTTTCTCTTTACTTGCTCTCCCAGATTTTTCCACAACAGATTGGTGTCAGAAGTGGGATGGACGCGCTTTCTGGACTCTTTCTGGACTCTGAGGGATAAAACAGTGACTGTGCGCACAAGTAAAAACCGATTCTTTTTTTTTTCGATTTGAGAAGCTGTTCCCCTCAGGAGTCAGACTGCCGATCCAGTGATACGGACCGAAATAAAGTGGTAAGATAGCAGAGGAGAGGGAACACAGCAAAAAGCAGACCAGGTAAGAAGAACTCTATAAAACTCAGTACTGGTTGGGTAGGTGACAAGATGTTGTCATAGTAGTTAAACCGTTGTGTTATTAATTACCGTTGTATGCAGCGCAGTTTGAATCTGAGTTGCACGGGGAAAGATAGCACGAGAGAACGGGCTGCTAGAGAAATTGGGTTAGTACGGGGTACTAACAGAAGTGAGCGCCTGGCCTGGGCAAGGTCTGCCAACTGGAAGCAATGTCCAAAATTATTGGGGCAGTTGTAGTCAATTGACTAAAAGGTGGAAATTGGGGTTTACTAAGGAGGATAGTGTGAGTAGCAGTCAGCTCAGTTTCAGCAGGAACTGAAGAAGAACGAAAAGGAGAGCACAGAGCAACACAAGTCTTTGTCCAAGTGAAATGGGAAAACACAAGGTGTTTAAAACTGACTGGAAGGTATTTAGCATGTGGAAGGATGAATGTCATGTGAGGCAAAGTAGAAGGTTTAGAAAACAAGATACAAATGAAGATGAAAGGCTAAACAAACAGAACCACAACATCTAGTTTATAGAGCAACCTCTGTATGAACCTCTGTATTCTGTTTTGTCTGAGTTACAAGGTAAACCTCGATTTTGGACTCTGCACTCCCACTTGTCTCCCACCATATCAGAACCAAAGATCACAGCAGCAGCAGCAAGCAAGACAGCCAGCTTTCCCCATCAGAGAATGCAACAGATCCACAAAGAGCACCAGAGGGGGGAGACACGTCTGACGCATCACTCCAGGAGCCAAGCCCTGGAGGTTTAAAAGGACACACCATGTTCACCAGATCGGGGGGGCAGACTCCCCCACCGTTGGGGAGCTGGACATGTGGACATCAAGGAATTGATGGAGAAAGACAGTCACCCTAATGGAAACGCTAAGAAGTGGATGGAAGACTTCCAAAATGTGGTCCAGGACTACAAACCAACTTTGCAGGAAAGGGAATAGCTATTGAAACATCAGCTGGGATGTTAACAAGCAGTCATAGTCCACCAGAAGATGGACTGGGAAAGAACCCCATTAGTGCCTGTGAGGCCCACCTTGAAGGATTCATTTCTAACAAGAATGAAACCTGAAATTGCTATCCACTCAGAGACATTCTGCAACATGCAGAAGAGACACAGAGAGGACAAAGAAGGTGGCGTAGCCAAGGGAGGAGGCAGCACCACCGTAACTGACTGGCATCAGTTTGGAGAAAATGGACATTGATCTAGAGGCTGCTCTGTGATTAAGCAAGGGCTGATTTGGTGAGGAAGCAGGGGATGCAGACGCTAGATCAGGTGACCCGCACCCACACTCTCACTCACATTAAAATAAAACCATGAAGTGATTTATTAGTGAATGAATATGAGTGGTAGGTCATACATCACTACAGATATTGGTGGAAAACCTGTTTTAGAGAGCTGCTCGGTTCCTCTCAAATGCACTTTGAGAAAACAGACCACCAAACATTCATTCAATATGTCTCAAACTGTCTTGTAAATTTGCTAGGGAGAGATTTGATGTGTGAATTTGGCTTAGTGTTAGATTCAACCCCTGATGGCATCAAAAGTCTTGAAACAGGGAGATGGGGACTATCGATTACAGGTCACTTAGGGAATTAACATACATTTACAATATGCATGTAAGAGTAAACTTGCTGATAACACTCGTGTTACACAGCAGCTTACAGATTTTGCACATACACAGCAAACATACAGAAACATTACAACATCAAGGTCACAGCACAGCACACGTGAAGGTAGAACCAGAAAGTGAATATGAAGGTCAGTGGTATGTAGAAAATGGGGAAGGTGTAGTGATATGTTTGACAAATGTGTATTGGACAAAGACTACTGCTGTTGCCTCTGTCTAACTCTCCTCTAAACAGGAAGAACTATTTAGGGGAATACTCCACATATCCTATTGGCAAAACCATCTGATTGGAGTTGGCAAGACCTTGGCCCATGGTTGCAGAAGACGCTGTTCCTCGAGGAATTCCAACCAACAGCATCAGATCCTAGGATGGAATATAGCTGGAAGGGTGATGTACATCGTACAATTTACATCAGTTGTACAAAGCTTATAGAACAGTTGAGCTCACTGATAGCTTTGATATTGCGCATGCTGCAGCCTTTACCATCAGTAAAACTAGTTTACCACCGGAGCTCGAGCAAATTCCTAAATCTCTCTGGGCAGCCCATAAATATGATGTAGGCCTTATGAAAAATGTAGAGCCTCTTACAGTCCTTCCAAAATCAGAGTGTAGACCATGGCAGAACAAACACTCTTTAAAACAGGAAGCCATTATCAATGGCATAAAGCCTGTGTAAAACTCCCTGTTAACAGCAGGTGTAATAACTTTTATTTGAGAATTCTCTTGTTGCAACTTATTTCTTGTAAAGAGACCTAAGTCAACCAATTGGGTGGCGCTTTGTTCAAAACTACAGGAGGTGAAGGCAGCCATACAGCCCTGAGCACATGGCACATGTTGAGAGCATGTTGCCTCCTGAATTGTTTGCTGATCCATAGGCAGAACTGACCAGGAAGACAGTTCCATGACTTCTGTGCATTGCTTGTGGGTGTAGTTGTACCTGTAGCTTTATACTAGTAAAACTGGATCCAGTTATAGCAGGATTTTTATTGTGTGAGAACCGCTTTTGCAGCAGAGAAGCTGTGTTTGGTTTGCTGTTCTGCTTGGGAAGGTGCAATATGTTGGATGGATATCCTCATATCGGCACTGAGGTACTAAAAATCACCTGTTCTATCAGAAGTGGGTTTGAAAACACTAATTCTGAACGCTGACGGAATTATGTGTTGATGGCTCTGATTTCCTGAAATGTCTAGCCTTGCGAAATTACCTTGGGTTTGCAGTTGTCACAAAAATTTTTTAGTGTCATTGCTTTTGAAAAAACTCAGTTTTAACTCATCTGCAAGCTGGTGAGCTTGACAATATTGGTTTAAAATACCAGGCAGGAGCGTATGAGACAATCCAGCACATACCAGCCTGATGCACCATGATAGTGTGTGTGTGTGTCTACATGTGTGTGGATATACAGTATCTTTAAGAGACTTGGAGTCAATCCTCTCTGTTCTTCTCACAGTTGTGAAACTTTGTTCAAAATAAACCACAATCCTTTCTTATTCCTTTACTTAATAATCATGTTATTTTATTGTGTTTCTAAATATGAGAAAACACTTATATACCAAGTTTCATAACTGAATCATACAAGTAGCTAAAACATCATGTTACTAATATCTGCTTTGTGTGTGTATAGTAGTTCGGACACTTAGCTCGGATTGTTCCACTGATAAACATCTGACAGCACGTGTTGTGTTTGACACGTCGTCTTTCTGCTCTGGTGTGTAAATGTCTAATTCCGGCTTTGACAGTAACACACATTTATGTGTTTCAGCTGCTACAGTTTATTTCTTCTTAGACTCTAGTTCCCATAAAGTGCATAAATTATTGCTACATCAGTTTTGTTGATTTTAAGATTTGCCCCTTAATGCATTTACAATAAAGCCTGAGGTTTGTAGTGATGTCAGAAACAAACAAACTACAGTTTCCAGTTAAGTTACAAACACTTTAATGCATTTTTCAGGCTTGTAGCTCACAGGCCAGATGAAAGACACAAAAAGTGCTAGAAGAGAATTTGTCCCCACAACTGATAAACATCCATGTTATTTCAGGACATGTGGCAACAAATTCTGCTGTTATTGTGCGTTTCCGTGCATCACACCTCAGACTGAAACATCTGATCATAGATTAAATTAACACCTTTTAACACTGACATGTCCTACACGTCCCCTCAGATGGATTCTAATATTAGTTTAAACTGACGCTCTATATTTGGACCTGCTGAATGTAAAACATAGTAACTGTGGTTTCTATGCAGTGGATGAGAAACTCAGTATATGCAGGAAGACACAAGATCACGAAGCTCCAACAGTCAGTTTTAGCTCGTCTCAAGGTTCATGGGACTGTAGTTGTTGAATCGCAAAAAGAGAATTTCTGCTTTTGTTCTCTAAATAATTTTCTCTACAGGAAAGTCCACCATCATTACACTGTTCAGAACAAATATGGGGAAACTTTACTGATTCTGATGAATGATAATAATGCAAGTTCTATTTTTTTCAGTTTTCTTGTTGTTTGTTGTCTTGGACTGTCTGTCTCTGTGTTTTTCTGCCATGTGGTAAATTTATTTTGAGTGTTAAAACTCACCAGCTCCTCACAACACAGTCACTGTGTTATACACTGTATAACATGCACCACTAAATAAATTATTAGGCAATAAATATATGCTTGATAATTTACTAATGAAACAAGCTAATTTATTATAAGTAATGTAGTTTTTATAAAAATTTTTTTAGACCTTAAACAAATTATTGTATTTTAGTGGTGAAGAGGAAGTATGAACGTGCAGTAAATTTGTTGTGGTTAAAACTGTGGTAGATGACTGTGTGTCACATAAAAAGGAAGGAAGAACAGAGAGGCTGCACTTTTTCTGATGCATTTCTATAAAACATAACTTGTCTTTGTTGTTTGTGTCTTTGCTGTGTTACATGTTTTAATGTAAAGGACAAACAGCAGAGTGACAGTGTTGCTCTGCATGTGAAGATGGGACACACGTTGTTCTGTGTACTGTCATTATTCTGTGAGTACATCAGTCACTTTCTATCAGTCTATTGACTTTCACACACAAACTCGTGTTTTCTAACTAACATGATGATTAATAAGTATCATGGTGGTTGTTAATTTGTCTTGGTTCAGGCTGGAGGACTGAGCTAAATACATAACAGAACAATTATCTATGACTATGTATCTATGTTTTTGCTCTAAGCAAAGCTGCTGTTATGGCTGTAGATTTTGAATGTAAATAATTTAATAATGTACATACTTTGAAACATGAAATGTGCTTTCAATAATGTTATCTCAAAAAATTTGTTGATTATGATTTTGAGTTGCTGTCAGATTGATCATGTCTGATGAGGTTTTAAACTTTATTTCAGTGTCAATCACACTCATCTACGGAAATGCTCAAGGTAACAATTGTCCTTTTCTTTGCTTCTAGCTAATATAATATTATAAACAGTATGATATTTTAACATGAGAGCCTCTGCGCTCATATGATATAGTTTTTGTAACATTATACTTCATTTATAAACAGAAATGACCAGATTTGTGCCCAAAATTTTCTTTACTAGCACTGAAGAAAGAGTGCTGCATTGACCCTCACAGAGCAGAGTATAACTTTCATACAGACGTGTACATGTTCTACTTTTCTTTGATCATGTTAACAGAACAAAATGATGGTCAAAGAGGGGCTGTTCACTCTAATGAAAGGAACGAATCAAGCAGAGATACAGAACAGTCACAACTATGTCTATGAGTCACAAAAATTTTATATATAAAATATAAATTGGAAATGTTGTATGTACAGTTGAGGTTACAGCTCCACACATATTTTATCTGTGCTCAACACACAAGATCAAAATCAATTTTCAAGATATTTTTCATGTGGTGTTTGTTGTTGGTGTTTGTTATATTTGTATTGAAACAATTTAAATGCAGGAAAAAACATCTCAGCTACTGTTTGTTTGGAGTCAGTGTGTTAATTTTTGTGAGATTTCATAAATATGTGGCTATGAGGCAAAACTGGTTAAAACTAGATAAGTTAAAAAAAAAGTTTTAGAAATTACATTGTTGAAGCACAATTAAATTAATTTTTATTGTGTTATAAAGATCCAAATAAATGTTTTATGGCAGATCCATTCCAATAATTTTCTTTTTTTGTTTCATCCTTTGTACTTTTGACAGATCCTGTACCTGAGGCCACTCTGACAGCAGACAACACCCTCATACCAGCAGGAGACAGTGTGACACTGAGCTGCTCTTTGAAGGAATCTGATGGCTGGACATTTTATTTCTACAGACGATTCTCAGACTCTTCTCAACGTCAGATTATAAACAATAATCAACAACCTGCTGGAACCATCAGAGTGTCAGAAGGAGGTTTTTACTCCTGCAGAGGAGGGAGAGGAAATCCACTGTTCTACTCATCAAACAGCAGTGAAATCAGGATTGAACAAACTGGTGAGTTCAGTAATTTGTTCTTAAGCAAAAAAATGTGTTAAAATAGATACAAAAGCAACAGGACCTCATAATGAAACCAGAATTTATTATTAGTGAAATAAATAAGAAGCTTAAGAGACTGAATCTATAACATACAATATCAGAGGTTTTAGGACATTTACAGTATTTCTATCATTTATGTATTTATTCACTGTTCAAAGGTCTTAAACTGCCTAAAACCTGGAAAAGATCTGTTTGTACTGCAAATTATGAATAAATGAATGACACAGTTTATCATACTTTTTATGATTTCTCCTTCATGTAAGTGAAGGTCTAAATGTACAGTAGTACAGTCACACACTACAAATCCTTCACTGAATTGTTTCAGTCTTTGAACTGATCTGCTGGTACAATCAGCTACGATGCAGCTACACGTGATTATCACAGTGTCCAACACAAAGTCTGTAACTTAAACTACATTTGTTACGAATGAATGTTAATTTTATCCATAAAGTTGAGACTATTAGAACTGTCAGTAAAATACCAACTTGTTTGTGTTGATCAGTATCTTCACTCTGTATGTTTGATGTGAACAGTTCCCACTAAGGTCACTGTGAGCAGACGACCCAGCTGGTCTCACATTTACAGTGGGGAGAAGATCAGGGTCACATGTCAGATTGAGGGAGACACTGAGTGGACGTATGAATGGACACCAGCCAAGTCAGACACACGTCCACCACACAAAGAATATGTGATTGACGGAGCAGCTGAGTCTGACAGTGGAAACTACAGGTGTCGGGGTAAAAAGGACTTTTCCTTAACACAGTGGAGTGAAAACCTCACATTGACCATATCAGGTAGGTTGGATTTTTTATGTTTAACACAATTCTTCATCAAAAATTCTCTTTTTACTTCTTCAGTGGTTTTCTGTGACGTGTGTGTTCTGCCGAAACATCATTAACAACAACAGTAAAATTTTTTGCAGTAACATGTTGAACTCTACATCGCTGAAGATTCTTAGTCTACAAAGTTGTTATCTGAAGATTGAGTCATATCAGCTGGACGTCTTTCTTCTCGATTAGAAATGTTACTCATCCAAGCAAATTCTTCAGTCTGAGACAAAGTTGATAAAGGAACCTAGTTATATCCTCCAGAGTGGGATGAGGGTGAGAACTGAGATCACATTAGATTATTCAAGTGTCAGAATAGCAAATTTTCTATTGGATCAGTGTGTTAATATGCACTTGATCGTGTCACTTATCATTCACATTTAAAATACCAAGTTTTTCTGTAGTTTTATCCATTTCAATAAGACAACAGGAAACATTTGTCTGTCCAACAGATCCAGTCCTGTCCAGGAGATTTAGTAACAAACCTTTTTTATTCGGGTGTTAGAACAGATTTATGGAGAAGCAGAAACCCTGCAGTGTAACAGTGAAGCTTCACTTTACAGATACTGTTACTGTGCTAAGAAGAAACATTTTGAATATTTCAAATATCATTTGATCAATCATGTAAATTGAATAGTTGAAAGTGTTGGTATATGTGCAAAAAGTTAACTTTATGATTGACTTCGATGCAGTAACTGATCTTCTTCTAATCTCTGTATTTCCTGTTTGGCTCTAAATTGAACAGCAGATAAACCCAAACCCGCTCTGACAGCAGACAAGACAAACATACGAGCAGGAGACAGTGTGACACTGAGCTGCTCTGTGGACAGATCTGATGGCTGGACATTTCACTGGTCCAGACATTTGTCAGACTCCTCTGAATCTCAGGTCTTGGTAAAGAAAGACCGAGGCAGAGTTTTCCGAGTGTCAGAAGGAGGTTTTTACTCCTGCAGAGGAGCGAGAGGAGATCCACTGTTCTTCACACAACTCAGCAATAAAGTCAGTGTTGAGAAAATTGGTGAGTTCAGTGATTTGTTCATAAAAAACATTCTGTTAATATGTTTATGTGTTTATCAGCAGTAATTTGTAGCAGCAGCTCTTATTGTTCTGATGATGTTAATCCTTCATGTTGTGAACAGATTTGACTTAAAAGTAGAAGATGCTTCATGAGACTGAGTTTAATTTATCATAAAGATGAGCAGGTTTTCTGGATGTTAGTGTAAACGTTTTTCTCTTTCAGTATCACTCAGACCTTTAGATTGTGTCCTACATCTGTAGTCAAGACCACCTGAACCAAGACCAAGTCATGACCGAGACCTTAGTGTATCAAGCCCAGAACAAGACCAAGACTTTAAAGAGCTGATACCAAGTCAAGACTCTGGTGCATTATAAGAAGAGGTGGTTCTAATGTTTTGGAAGCAGTTTAAATAATCAGAACATCAGCATGTAGTGTTGATGTCCAAGCTGCTGAACGTGTCCCCACATGTCCTGTCTCCCCAAACTCACTGAGTTGACGCTGCTTTGGTCACATCCCTCCTCACTATGAACTAACACTATGTTAAACCAGGTCACTTGTGCAGCAGCCAGGACACAAACAGCTGAAACTAGTGTCCTGAAACTTTTGGTATATTCACAGTTAGAAAATATGTAGAACTAATATCAGCAAAGTCTCTCTGGGTAAAGAATGAATATATTTTAAAGAGTTTTGCTACAGAGGCACATTGTTATACTCTATCATCTATATTATATTATCAGTTTTCTTACTATATCCTGTTTGGTTAATAAATGAATCACTGCAAAACTACAAAACTAATATTTTAAACCTTCTGATTGACTGTGATGATATTTACTGTATATAGAATCGAAACACACAGTTTAATTTACTACAGTATAAATAGTGTAACAGCTACAATATCTGACTTTTTAAAATTCATATTCATATCATCAGCAGATTTCTAGATCGCTTCAATTATATTTTAACTTTTATTCTGTTCTATTCTGTTTCAGGGAGCAGCAGTGACATACTGACATTGTTCTTTGCTTTAATAGAAGTAACTCTAATAAGTTACTAACAACATATATAAATTGTATAAATCTACAATTTATACATGTTTATTTTTCTCCAATTTTCAACGTTATGTTTCCTCACATGCTGTAATTAAAACATTCGTATTAATAATGTTTTATGTTTCTAACTGTTGTGTTGTCGGCTTTTAGATGCTGTTCTGACCCTTGAGTCCAGCTGGTCCATGTTTTTTACTGGAGAGTCAGTGACCTTCATATGTGACATGAAGGAAGGAAAAGACACTGACTGGTTTTATAGAATCAACAGAGACGGTCGAGAATTTCTTCAGTATAATTTACATAAACTCTTCACATTATCAAGTCTTTCTACAGGCCACAGTGGTGTTTACCAGTGCTTTGGTCGTCACAGAGAATCATATATTACAAAGAGCAGCAACAACGTCTCTTTACATGTATCAGGTGAGTCATCAATATTTTACCATATTTACCAACTAACAGCCCTATTAATATGTTTTATTCATGTCTAGTGTAAATATCTAAAATTTTAATTTTCCAACAAAAAATATAAATTTTGCTGAAACAGCTAACACCTCCTGAAACAATGACCAGGATCACTGAACTTTTTTTCTTTTTCTGAAAACAAATGTCTCCTAGTCTCCTCTCCTAGACACTTCCACACCTCCACAGGTACGTCATCAGGACCAACAGCCTTTCCGCTCTTCATCCTTTTCAGAGCCTTCCTCACCTCATCCTTTCTAATCTCTGCTATTTCCTGCTCCACAACATCCAAATCTTCCTCCCTTCTTTCCCTGTCATTTCCTCATTCATCAGCTCCTCAAAATACTCCCTCCATCTTCTCTGCACACTCTCCTGGCTTGTTAGCACCTTTCCATCTCTGTCTTTAATCACCCTTATCTGTTGCACATCTTTCCCATCTCTATCTCTCTGTCTGGCTATCCTGTTCAAGTCCTTCTCTCCTTCGTGTCTAACCTGTCATACAGCTCATCGTAAGCTTTCTGTTTGGCCTTTGCCACCTCACTCTTCAGTCTGCGCTGCATTTCCTTGTACTCCTGTCTACTTTCCTCAGTCCTTTCTACATCCCACTTCCTTTTAGCTAACCTCTTCCTCTGGATGCAGTCCTGTACTTCCTCATTCCACCTCCAAGTGTCTTTATCTTCTTTCCTCCTTCCAGATGACACACCAAGCACGTTCCATGATTACCTCTGCTGTAGTTTTCCAGTCATCTGGAAGCTCTTCCTGATCATCCAAAGCCTGTCTCAACTTCTGCCTGAAGTTTCTTCATTCTTTAGCTTCCACCACTTGGTCTTCTTTTCTGACTTTCCTCTCTTCTTCTTCCTGACCACCAGAGTCATCTTACACACCACCATGTGGTTCTGTCTTGCTGCACTCTCTCCTACCACACCTTTACAGTCACTAACCTCTCTCAAATGACCTCATCTACATAGGATGTAGTCCACCTGTGTACTCCTACCTCCACTCTTGTATGTCACTCTGTGTTCCTCTCTCTTCTGGAAGTAAGTGTTAACTACAGCCATTTCCATCCTCTTAGCAAAGTCCACCACCATCTTTCCTTCTGGATTCCTTTCCTTTACACCAAACCTGCCCATCACCTCCTCATCCCCTCTGTTCCCCTCACCAACATGCCCATTGAAGTCTGCTCCAACAACTACTCTCTCTCCTCTGGGGATACTTTCTACAACCTCATCAAACTCACTCCAGAATCTCTCCTTCTCTTCTAACTCACAGCCAACTTGTGGAGCATACCCACTGACTACGTTCACCATCACCCCTTCGATTTCTTTAGGCTCATCACCCTTGTAGCGAGAACTCGTTATATTTGGGTGATTTGATATTAATATAAAACATTAATTTCCTCGAATTTAGGGCACCAGGTTCAATTTTGAGCGGAACCACGCTATAATTATTATATTATATGAACCGTTGATGGTCCAACGTAACAATAGAATTAAGTAACAACAATTTAACCCAAAGATCAGTCTCTTGTTATGAGTTCTTTTCGTTCCAGTGACTTCTGTCTGCTTAACTGAAGAAAGACAAACACAGAACCAGTTCCTTTAATTATTTATTAACCTACAACTACTGAGAATATTGAAGTATGGGTACGTATATGGATATATGGAATAAATGGAATAAACGAATAGACAACACAACATGAAACAACCAATTCTAAGTAAACAGATAAATTGTGCAGGTATGCGTGTGATGAATTTGGGCTAGAGGAAAGGATTCGAGTCATTATTTACCTCTAAGTAACGGAAATTATATTTTAGAAACCCTACAAAGAAACTTCATAAATGCTCCAATGGTTTATTGGCTTTACCGACACCAGCCTTTTTCATAGAATAGAGAGAGATATTTGTACTTGGCCTGGGAGCCGCTGGAGGTTGTTCTGCCAGGTTAGCCGTCAATCGGTACCGGTTCTTTTGTAGAGCAGGACAGACCGTCTCGGGTCTGTTAACAGGCGAGCTATCAGAGCGAGGATCCGCTGTGGCTGCAAAGATTTCTCCGGCCCACAGGAGCGTTCACCTGGTCAGATGGCAGGCTCCAGTAACGTGGTCTGGTTCTGCTGGTGGCTGAGCCGACTTGCAGAAGCGCTGGTTGTCCGGTCCGGAATGGAGCCGAAATGTTGAATTGAGATAATTCAACAAAACTGGTTGATAAAAATATGGCTATTCAATAAAAATCTCGGGCTCGGTCTGGACTAATTTTGACGGATTTTCTAGTTACAAAAATGGAAGTTTAGTTTGGAGTTCCAATCGTCAAAATAACTAATACAAAAATAGGCAGCAAAGACGTGCGCGCTTTAAAAATAGTTCGAAGAGTTACAAACGAGAGAATTGACGACAAAAAGTAATTTTAACAACTTCAGCTAAGCTTCTTAACTGAGGCACATTTCTTCTTCAGGATGGAGCTCGAAGTGGAACTCCTCTCCTCGAACTTCTTGGAACCTCTCCGCACTTCTCTAACAAAGGAATTTTAACTTTATTTTATATTGTTTGGGGCGTCGCCCAGACTATGAGGCGTTGCTGCTAAATTTAAATTTACCGCGGAGGGGAGAGCTAGTACCTCCTCCTAGATCAAATGAAATCTGTGTTCGGTTGAATCACACGAAGTCAAATATAGATTTCTCTTTTCATCAAGCCCAAAATCTCACATTATAAAACAAAGCAACTTCTTACAATTGTTATACTGTGCAACCTCCTATGGAGGTTAAAATGCTTAAACAAGATGATTACTGCGAGTAATATTCGATGTCGCATTTCAACATACACGTGAGAGTCCTGATTTAGACAAATAGACGGAATCCAATGATTATTACATGGAAAGTTAGCTTTGTCTAATACCTATTAATACACAGTCAGAACACACAACAACAATTAGAAATTCATTCACGCATGATCTGGACATCGCAGCGGATTAATATAACAGGATAATGCTTACAGTTACATAACTAAGGTGTGCATGAACATGTAACATATATGTGTAATATACAGAATTAACAGAAGAATATGACATTACGTTTTAACTTTCAGACAACAAATTAATGCAGTTTTGTTTCTTTCTATGGACGAATATCTTCGGGATGCATTTATAATTTCCACGCAAGGGTGGCAATGTTGTGCTGTGTTACTCTTTCACGTCATTCTGAATTAAAACGTTTATTTTATAACTCCGTCATTTCTCGTCGTAGAAAGGACGGTATCATGTCAGATTGTTCCAAATTTGCTTCTGAACACATTGGTGTGAGTTTTATAAAGCTTGATAGCTGATTTGTCCCTGTTTTGGGGTTTGAGTTTAAACCAAGTCTTTCTGTCTAAGGGGTCTCACACCACCAAGTTTTATGGTTGTCTTTCAAATTCCTTTCCAGAGAGCTGGTACCATCTCGATAAGAACGTCATTTGCAAGTGAGTCAGGAGACAGTCTTGGGTCTGATATATGAAAAGACTCATGGCAAAATTTATGCTAATGGCATGAGTGTCAATTCGGGGCTTTAAGCCAGATGTGGTTTGTTTGTTTTACTCAGTTCTTTTTGGTGTTATCTGGTCCTGGGGAGGATAGAGCTGGATTGTTTTATAAAGAAAGTTTATTGCCGGGTCAGTCTACCTCCCCCTTGCTTTCCACGTGGAGGTTGAATTCCAAACTCCTGTTGTCCCAGGTTTAGTTTTGATAACACAGAAATGGATGCTACACCCTGTCTGAGACTCATTTCACCTCTAGAACATTGTTCACAAACTCCCCCTTCAGGATCACTCCTACCCCGTTTCTCTTCCTATCCACACCATGGTAGAACAGTTTGTATCCTCCTCCAATACTACGTGCTTTGCTGCCCTTCCACCTCGTCTCCTGCACACACAGTACATCTACCTTCCTTCTCTCCATCATGTTTGCCAGCTCTCTACCTTTTCCCTGTCATTGTCCCAACGTTAAGAGTCCATACTCTCAGATCTAAGCTCCTGCCTTTCCCCTTCTCTCTCTGACCACGAACCCTTCTGCCTCCTCTCCTTCTTCGACCAACAGTAGTCCAGTTTCCATCGCTACCCTGTAGGTTAACAGCACCGGTGGCGGTCGTTGTCGACCGATCCGGTATGAAAGTGGTATGGATGACTCCCATGGTTGTACTTGGCAACTTTTACGCCGGATGCCCTTCCTGATGCAACCCTCTCTATTTGCCTTGGGACTGGCACAGAAGTTACTGGCTTGCAACCCCTGTGGCTAGATTAAACATACATACCTAAGATAACATTAAAAATAAGTTATTCGGATGTGGTCATGGGAGGTCGAATGTTTAACAATTTGTGTTTGGTACTTATTTTACTGCTCATTTAAATTTAATTTGATTTTCATAATAAATCCACTGAACAAAGTTGAACATTCAGGAGTTATATTTACAAATGTGCAAAGCAGATTATTCTGGTGATTATAGCTTTTATTCTTATTGTGTGTTTTTGATGTGAACAGCTGCCAGTGTATCTGTGACCCTGCAGCCCAACTGGAATCAGATATTCAGAGGTGAGAGCTTCACTCTCACATGTGAGATCCAGGGAGGTGGAGACACTGACTTACAGTATGAATGGATGGGAAACAAATACTACACACGTGGAAATCAGAAGGAATTTATGATCATCAGAGCTACTGAGTCCCACAGTGGAAACTACAGATGTAGAGGGAGCAGAAACTCTTTCTTTACACAGTGGAGTGATGACGTCACATTGACTGTAGCATGTAAGTTGGACAATCTAATGCAATTGTTTAAATATATGTTCATCTGTCCAGTCCAGTGCAAAAAGTCCATTAATGCAGTTTACAGAATAATAGAGAAGTCAGTAAATATGATGTTCAATGAGCATATGATGAATAATGAAACAATGTTGGTCTTTTCAGTGTTTGTCACATAGTTCTTGATACAGTCAAAAATGTGAAACATTACATATTACAACACTCTTAGGTAATTTTCAATATTTTCAAAATCTAAATAACAAAGGTTTATGACTCCATCTGCCTGTTTCTACATAGGTGATGACGTGAACATCTGAACAAAGACACTGACGTTACCCGCTGCTTATTATATATAGAAATTAAATAATATTCTTGTTCTATAGTTTTACAGTAAATTCAGAATACACAGTTATTTTGTTGTTTGCTAAAACTGATGTATATATCATGTGTTTTTCCTCCTAATTGTTGATGATGGATATTTGTAAATATTCTTATATCGCCCACACTTTAGATTTCCAAACACTAGAAAAGCCGCAATGTCAGAATGTCAGAGTTTTAATACAACCACAACACACGTGAAAAAACATGTGTTTTTCTGCTCTTACATCTTGCTGAAATAACATATTATAATTTTTTTTCAGATACTGATAATTAGGCATCAAAAATAATTTCATTTAATACACCTGAATGATACACCTTTTTATATAACAAGGAGATGATAAAAATAACCCAATACAGCTGAATTGCTCACATTTGTACCCATCCCCAAGAATTTTTACAAAACCATATGTGGACATTTTCAATACATTCCACTGGCTCAAAGCCCCGTATCTCAGACCCATTAAACAAACTAGGAGTAACCACATGGTCCCAAAGAAACTAAGCCTGGTGGTAGTTTAGTTTACGTCTGCGAGCAAACCTTAGCAAAGAGAACGTCGACTTCTTGCCTGGTCTTGCTGAATGATGTTGAGTGTTCAACCGTGACAGTTTTGGTGTAAACCATAAACCCAGATATTTACAACAATTAAGTAATTCCATCTGCTCATGAAATAAAAGAAATAAAAATCTAGTCAATCTAATCACCTTCTGAACCAGTTCTAGAACTACAGTCACCATCAATAATTACTTGTACATCATCTCCTACTTGCTTTAACAAACTTAAAATTTTCCACTGACATGATGCTATTGTTCTCTCCTCAGTTTCTATATGATGTGGATCCTTCAGGAAAATATAAGTAAAACCAAGAAGGATGTTGTTACCTAATAACCCACATTCTTTGTTAGAGTAGATAAATATACAATCTACCGCTCGACTACAGATCCAGGAAAACTGTGTCCCAATAGAATTGTGAACATATACACAGATTCCTCCAATATTACGCCCAAATTCCTCCACACGCTGATGCTGGAGACAAAATCCAGTGTCACCAGTTAATAGGTGACAAAACTCAGTCTCATCTCAGGACCAAACTTCAGTTAGTAAAATCATTGATTTCCCACCCAGAATATTCATTAAGTCGCTGTCATGAATCTGCGTTTTTAGTCCCTAGATATTCCATGAGCATGTGGTCTGGACCGGGACCTTCATCCCGCTTTTTTAATGGAAAGACTCTTAGCACAAGAAGCCTAATGTTTAACAGTGTGTGTTTATTACTAATTTTACTGCTTTTAAATTGAATTCGATTTTCATAATAAATTCACTGAATTGAGCTAAACATTAATGAGTTATTTTTACATTTGTGCAAAGCAGATTATTCTGGTGATTATAGTTTTGTTCTTATTGTGTGTTTTTGATGTGAACAGCTGCCAGAGTTTCTGTGACCCTGCAGCCCAACTGGAATCAGATATTCAGAGGTGAGAGCGTCACTCTCACATGTGAGATCCAGGGAGGTGGAGACACTGAAGTACACTATGAATGGACAAGAAACAACCACAACACACATGGAAATCAGAAGGAATTTATGATCATCAGAGCTACTGAGTCCCACAGTGGAAACTACAGATGTAGAGGGAGCAGAAACTCTTTCTTTACACAGTGGAGTGATGCCGTCACATTGACTGTAGCATGTAAGTTGGACAATCTAATGCAATTTTTTAAATATATATTCATCTGTCCAGTCCAGTGCAAAAAGTCCATTAATGCAGGTTTTTTATAACACAAACAGAATAATGGAGAAGTCAGTAAATATGATGTTCAATGAGCATATGATGAATAATGAAACAATGTTGGTCTTTTCAGTGTCAAAAATGTGAAACATTACATATTACAACACTCTTAGGTAATTTTCAATATTTTCAAAATCTAAATAACAAAGGTTTATGACTCCATCTGCCTGTTTCTACATAGGTGATGACGTGAACATCAGACACTGATCTTACCCGCTAAAATAATATTCTTGTTCTTGAAGTGTTTTACAGTAAATTCAGAATACACAGTTATTTTGCTAAAATTGATGTATATATCATGTGTTTTTCCTCCTAATTGTTCATGATGGATATTTGTAAATATTCTTATATCGCCCACACTTTAGATTTCCAAACACTAGAAAAGCCGCAATGTCAGAATGTCAGTTTTAATACAACCACAACACACGTGAAAAAACATGTGTTTTTCTGCTCTTACATCTTGCTGAAATTACATATTATAATTTTTTTTCAGATACTGATAATTAGGCACCAAAACTAATTTCATTTAATACACCTGAATGATACATGTTTTTATGTAACAAGGAGATGATAAAAATAACCCAAACTGCTGCATTGCTCACATTTGTACCAACCCCCAGGAGTTTTTTACAAAACCATATCTGGACATTTTCAATACATTCCACTGGCTCAAAGCCCCATATCTCAGACCCATTAAACAAACTAGGAGTAACCACATGGTCCCAAAGAAACTAAGCCTGGTGGTAGTGTTGTAATGGTTACCGTAACTAGATACTGTAACCAAAGAAACTGTAACTACTGGACCCAAAAGCAGAAGCTGAGACACGCAGAGAGTGCAACAGGTTTATTTGCACATGAAATACAGTTATAAATTATCACAACAACTACAGATCCTATGACGCTTAACACACAGATCTGTGCTCAAACAAAACTCTCTCAAAGGTTTAACAATATTAACTCACAAAAGTATGAACCTAAAGGCACAGACCTGTGCTCTAACAAAACTCTCAAAAGCTTTAACAATGTTAACTCACAAACAGCATAAACGCAAAAGCAAAGACTCTTAGGCTATAACAAAACCTGAACTGCCAAAACTATCTACAGACTCACGACCAGTATTAAGGGCTGGAGATCAGGAAAGGCTGAACGAGATCAGGGAGACGTGCCAGAACGAACCAGGACACACTAGCAACCCCAAAACTAAATGCAAGGCCTTAAATACAAACATGCAGGGTTAGTGATGATGATGATGATGATGATGATGAAAGGCAAACTGTGAGTGCACTGGTAACCAGCAGAGGAACAGAGGAATGCTGCAGGGACACACACAAAACAGAGAAATGAATGCCAATATACAAGTTAAGAGCAGTGAACAACTAAACAGGGACAAAAAGCACCTAACTTATAACAGGACCCCCCCCTCTAGGTCGCCCCTTGGCGACACTTGAAGGCTGATCAGGATGCCGGCAATGGAAGTCTGCAATGAGGGAGGGGTCTAAGATGAACCGGGCGGGCACCCAACTGCGCTCTTCTGGTCCATACCCTTTCCATACCACCAGGTACTGTAGACTTTTCCCACGGCGTCTGGACTGGAGTATACGGTTGACTGTGTAGACTGGACCTCCATCAATGATGCGGGCAGGTGGGGGAAGGTCGGGGGCAGGCGAGAGCAACGACTCCTTTACTGGCTTAACACGAGAAACATGGAAGACTGGATGGACCGATACTGCCGGGCAACCTTAACTTGACTGCAACCGGGTTAATCACCTTGCAGATCTCGAACGGGCCAATGAAGCGGGGAGCTAATTTCTTTTTCTGCACCTTCAGGGGAAGGTCCTTGGTGGACAGCCACACCCTGTCACCAACCTTGTAATGGGGAGCCGGGGACCTCTTCAGATTGGCGTAGTGAGCAGCCCTCTGTTGCCCCCTCAGTAGGTATGACCGTACTTTGAGCCAGGTGGAGTGGCAGCGTTTGATGAAGGCACCTACAGAGGGGACTGCTGCTTGAGCCTGCTGGGCAGGAAATACGAGGTGGCTGGTAGCCATAGGCTGCCTGGAATGGACAGCAACCTAGGGCAGATGAAGGCAGTGAATTGTGAGCATACTCCACCCAGGGCAACTGCTGGGCCCAGGTACATGGGTTACTACTACACATGCATCTCAACATACTTTCAATCTCCTGGTTCAGTCTTTCTGTTTGGCCGTTAGTCTGGGGGTGGAACCCAGACGACAGACTTACGGAGGCCCCCAAGGCCTTGCAGAACTCGGTCCAAAAAGCTGCCGTGAACTGAGGTCCCCGGTCCGAAAGTATGTCCTCGGGAAGACCGTGCAGTCTGAAAACATGCTGCACCAACAACTCCGCAGTTTACTTGGCAGAAGGTAGCTTAACAAGGGGAACAGCATGCACTAATTTGGAGAAATGATCAACTACCACAAGTATAACTGTCTTACCATCAGATGGGGGAAGTCCAGTGATGAAGTCCAAACTTATATGCGACCACGGACGAGATGGAACTGGCACAGGACGGAGGAAACCAACAGGTGCTTGGTGGGGCGTCTTGTTCCTTGCACAGACCCTACATGCACCCACGTAGCGCCGTACATCCCCATTCATGGCTGGCCACCAATACCGCTGTGCAATCAGTGCCGTGGTCCTAGTAGTTCCAGGGTGGCAGGCCAGCCTCGAGTCATGGCCCCACCTAAGCACCTGTGGTCGGAGAGGGGCAGGAACAAACAAACGCCCCGGAGGGCAACCAGTGGGTATTGGATAGGAGGGTTTGAAATCTCTTACCCTCCGTTCTAGGTCCCAACGTATGGCCCCCAACACGACAGGTGGTAGGATTGTTTCCTCTAGTTTCCTCTATGTTTATGTCTGCGAGCAAACCTTAGCAAAGAGAACGTCGACTTCTTGCTGGTCTTGCTGAATGATGTTGAGTTTTCAACCGCTTTCAACCGACAGTTTTGGTGTAAACTATAAACCCAGATATTTACAACAATTAACTAATTCCATCTGTTCACCAATAAAAAAAAAAACAAAACCATTTTTCATTCTTATTTAGAGAGTCCCCTCTTCTAAAAACCAGGGAAGTCACCTGTGTTGAGAATTGTGTTATATAAAGCAAGAAGGGACAGAACATGTTTAATGTCACTTTCAATATCTCAGTGATGATGAGATTATGATGATGTCATCTGGTCCACAAACTTTGAAATTCTACGTGACTAAAAGAGCCAATCATGAACAGGTGTCTACATTAACAAGGGGTGGACATGAGTTATGGAACAAACAAAAACTAGGCTAATAAACAGAGAAATCTAACACAGGTGAACAAAACCAGGAGAACTAGAATTAAGCAGAGACAGAAATAACTAGGGAGGCTGAACATGGGTGAACAGTGGTGAAGCCGATGAAGAAGAGCAAAGAAAATGCAGCGACTAAACCAAATGTGAATGTAGCAAAACAGCGTGTGAAGATGGAATTAAAAGAGTTGACAGAGTGTCTCAGAACAGGGACAAAATCATCCAACCATGTGAGACAGAAAGAGGCAGAGGAGGAGAGACAGGGAGGGAAAGTGCAGGTATGAGAGCTGACAGAGACATCGAGTGTGTGAGTGTGTAGATACCAGGTGAAGGTGAGCAGAGTCTAGTGTCACATCCAGGACAGATGCTTGTTCACTATCAGCTTTATTCATGGACAATCCACCTGCCTGGAGCTTGAAATATGTCAAAATCCAACTGCTGCATTTACATCTTCTTCCAACTCTGTAAAATAATCCGTTAAAAATGTTTCATTCACTAACTGTGATGATCCTTGTAAAAAGTGTCTCTAACCATCAGCTCCCCAATTAAATCTTATCCGAGGTTTTAGGTCACTGGTTCTGTCTCAGAGTTAATGTTTTGTTGCAGTTTATGTTTGTGATTCCCATGTTCAATAAAATGTGCTAAATCTATGCATATTATAATGATCCAATATGGTGAAGCTGTTTATCAGTAACTATTTTAGGAACAACATAACATTATTATTATTAATTTTAAAGAAACTGCTTTTATTGTATTTATTTTTAATTGTATTTGATTGTGTTGACTACAGGTCACAAGTTACCTAAAAATTATCTAAAAAATTCAAATATTATATATAATATAGTTTATACTTTTTTTGCTTTTAAAAAAAAATGGTATTAGTCAAAAACACGACTGATGATTGTTTAAGAAAGGGGCGAAACATAGGATGGAAAAAAGAGTTATTAAGCTTTCAGAATTTCTGACCAAAAGAAAATAAAAATATCACAATGCTGATCACTGTGATGATATGAGAGTCCATGGCACAAATTTCATTAGGATTTGATTATGTTAATCAGTGTTATTCTATTTATTTAAATTGTCAACAGTGACAGTAATTATGTTGTGATGTGTTTGTTCTAAACTCAACATCAGCTGAACCAAAGGCCCAAATAAGAGCTGACAGCAGTGATATTCCAGTAGGAGGCAGCGTGACCCTGAGCTGCTCTGTGAACCCATCATCTGGTTGGACATATCACTGGTACAGAGGTGATAGATTGTTTGAACCTCTGACACAAGATGCTGTTTCCCACACGAATGGACGAATCAGTGTCTCACAGGGAGGAATCTACAGGTGCAGAGGAGGAAGAGGAAACCCAGTTTACTACACACAGAACAGTGACACTGTGAGAATCAACAACAATGGTGATTTGAACTTGATGTATTAACTTGAATTTTAAGATTAATGATAGCAATAATTTAGTTTGATGGTGATTTTCCCTGTTTTACTTTTTATTGTCTCTTTCTGTTTGAACAGTCCCAAAAAAGGCGACTGTGACTCTGCAACACACCTGGACTCAGATATTCCCTGATGAGACAATCACTCTGACATGTGAGATGAAGGACAGAGGAGACACTGAGTGGGACTATGAATGGACAACAAGCAGCTCAGTGAAACCTCCAGGACAAATGAATTACACCATTAGAAGTGTTTCCTCATCACACAGAGGAGAATACAGGTGTAAGGGCAGAATGAAAACTGCACAACAGTCTTCAACAGATTGGAGTGATGTCTTCACACTGACAGTTTCTGACAGTAAGTCCATCATATTTCATGTCATTTGTAAATAGATTTCATATAACACACCTATAATCTCTAATTAGAGTAAGAGGACAGACACAGAGAACAAGCTGCACATGATCCACCAACAACACACACTAACATGTTTTCATTGACTCAACAGATAAACCCAGACCTGTCCTCAGTGTGTCTCCATCATGGCTGAGTCCTGGAGCCTCAGTGACTCTGAACTGTGAGCTTGAACATCCGTCTGCAGGATGGAGGTTCTACTGGTATAAGGCTGTTCCTGATCTGTCACACAAATCCTACAGATATGAGCTGCTACCTGCTAGAGACACTGGGACTGGACACAATTCCTACGTCCTTCATGGACAGACACACACAGCAGGACATGTGTGTAGAGCTGGAAGAGGAGACCCAGTGTATTACACTGATCACAGTGAACCGCAGTTTGTCTGGTCTGGAGGTCAGTTGGTTTCTGGGTTTTCTCTGAATAAGCAGATGAAAAGTCGTCACCTAAGTTCATCATTTGTCTCGTGAAAAACTTGCAGTGTCCAGTTCCCATGTTGATAATTAAATGTGTCCTGTACATTCATGCTCTACCGGTAGAAAACATGAATTGATTGTTGTGTGGGTCTTTTTTTTCTCTTTTTTGTGGGCGGGGTTTATCTAACATCTGGTCAACACACACATATGAGATTTTTGTACAATGAGAACTTGTACTTTTGAATATTAGTTTTACTTAATATCAGACCAACTCTGACACATAAGAGGAAACAGTCACTGTGAGACAGTCAAATACTGACAAATTCATTAGTGGTAAATAAAATATTGTGTAAAGATGGAAGGTAACAGCAGTTTAACATGTCACAGCTGCTGTTGTCACTTTCTTACGTCATTTGAAACAGACACAAACTGTAAGAAGCTTTTAAGGTAGAAATCACAGTTTGATGAAAACGCTGCAGTTTTCTCTGATCCTCAGTAACTAGAAACTGAAGTAGATGAATATCATAGGCCTTTGTAATGTGCTATTTGAATCATCGTGTCTTTGAACTTGGTTTTATTTCTTTTGTTGTGTTTTTCAGATGTTGGTCCATGAGCGTCTCTCACAGTGAATCCTGACAGAGTTCAACACTTCACCTCTGACTCTGTGTCTCTGAGCTGTGAGGGAAACTCTACTGAGTGGACAGTGAGGAGGTTCCCTGAGGACGTCCCTCTGTCTCCCTGCTCCCACTGGGGGACAATGACTGGATCCACGTGTAAAATCTCCACCTCCCGGTCTGGTACTGCAGTGTACTGGTGTGAGTCTGGATCAGGAGAGTTCAGTAATTCAGTCAACATCACTGTCCACAGTATGTTTGATTCACTTTGTCCATTTCTTTCACTGAAACATCCATGTGTCAACATCCTGTTATGAACTTTAATACCCAGATCAAACTGAGTAGTGGACAGTGGTCACATGCTGAAGTGTCTTTGGGCAAAACACTGAACCCCAACATGCCCCTGATGTTTGCTCCTTACTTGTTTGGGATCAAAGTGTCTGTTCAATGACTAACTGCAATTGGAAATTAAATATGAAGTAACATGACAACAACAGAAAAATATCTAATAATACGATAATCATTTGGTAGCAGGTCTCTTCAGAGTTCGTTTACATTGTCTGTTCTCAAAACAATTACCAAATTTACCCCCCAAAATTTCCCTTTGATAAAAAACCAATATAAAAGCTCAATATTTGTGTCCTTTAAGTTTATCTCCTCAAGATGACATCATATGAAAACTACAGCCAGTAATGATCCTCACAGTTAAATATTTTCTCTTATTCTGTTTTCAAGGTGATCATATTCACATATTATCACCATAATCAGTTTGGGTTTTACATGCAGTAATTCTTTCATTGATAAATAAATTCGGTTTCCCATGTTTTTTTATGTAAAAAATATGTAAAAATTAAATGTCTGATGTATTTCTAAATCTATAAAAAATGTTACATTACTTTACATCAGCTTGTTCTGATGTTCTGCACCAGCTGAACCTTCACTCTGACTGTTTTACAGATGCAGATATTCTCCTGGTGAGTCCTGTCCATCCTGTGACTGAAGGACAGTCTGTTACTGTTGGCTGCAAATTCAGAAACACAAACTTTGTTTCCAATGTGATTTTCTATCAAAATGACAAACTCAGACAAAATGACACCAGACAGGAGCTGAATATTTCTGCAGTGTCAAAGTCAGATGAAGGTTTCTACAAGTGTCAGTGCTCAGGAAAAGAGTCGCCACAGAGTTGGTTAACAGTTACAGGTGAGATGGATTTAATCATTCAAATTTTCTCTCTCTTTTTGTTCAATGTTCTCGCTGTGTCTCCATTATTAGTCCTGGAGCCTCACTAACTCTGTGAGGTTGAACAGGATGGATGAAATTGCTTCATGTGTTTTGTTTTTTATATTGCTGACTCAGTTTAACTAGTCTCACATACATTCATTTTGTTAATGCTGATTTATAATTACAGGGCCTGAAACTTCATTTACTGTCCCGTTCGTCACTGGCTTGGTTATTAGAATGTTACTGATTGTTTTCCTCCTGCTGCTGCTGCTGCTGTGTTGCTGCAGAAAGATAAAAGGTGGAAAATATTCTTGTTGATGATTCACTGAAAATCACTGATGAACTTGGATGTTACAAAGTACAAAACAATATTTATAACATTATAATCATTGTGTTTTGTTTTTACAGCTCCATGTTGTAACAGGTTGGTACAAAACTCATTTCAGTCGTTTAAATATAAAACTTCTACGTGCAGATGTTTAATTTCTATCAAGACAATGTAAACTTTACATGCAATGACAATGATACACCCATTGAAAAATAAAGACACTGTATGTTGCTTGATACTGTTCCAAAACGTCCCTCAGGCTTCTTCGCCTTTTGCCTCCCCAGAGTCTCGATCAAAACTGTTTCCATGTTTCATACTAAATTCACAGTATTTTCAATCTGTTTCAGGATCATTCAGTCTCTGATCATCAGTCAAGACTCTGCTACACAGCAAACAGTCGATCACAGTCAAACTCAAATTTACTCGTCTCTTCTCCACGGTCAGACTCAAAATTTATATGTGAATATAAACCATTTCTAACACTCACAGTTTTAAATAAATAATTTGTTAATTTTGTTGATTTTCATTGGTCTGTAGATGATGTGTCTGTGTATGAATCGATCAGAGGCTCTGGAAACACAGGAAATGGTACAGTATAAACTTAACGGATTAAATGTTTACAAATAATTGATGATAATTCACGTCACATTTTTTATCTTCAATATTATGTTCATATTTTATTTGGACAAAAAAACAAATATGATAGAATCACATTGAATAAGGGTGAAGGTCCAAATAAGACAGGTCAGTACACAAAATAAATGTGCTGTTAAATATTATAATAAAACTACAGTTGAATTTAACAGGGCGACGTGATGATCCAGAGGAAAACTCTGACTACAACAATGTGAATCCAGATTCAACCACAGGTACAAATATTGTTACTACACTAACTAATAATAATAATGAAATTAGATTCACAGTAAAAATGTCTCGTTTTCAATGATAACATTAGATACTGTAAGTGCAGCACCAGTCAATAACCTCCCACGTTTTTTGGACAGATGAAAGCAGCAGATGAAACAATACACAGAGTTTGTTCCACTTAGTTTATTGAAAATATTCAAACGTTGGACACTACATAAGAGACACTCACGCGAAGACAAAGTCGATGTCTTTGTTCAGTTTAGGGCGCAGATGTTAGGACAAGTCTCCCAGTTACACCAGTGCAGGACAATCTGCTCTCAGCTTTGTCATTGTGTCACTGGGAAAACTACTGGGCTTATTTATGAATGTCCAGATTGTTTCATTAGAATAAATTAATGAATACGATTGTTTTTCCTTATTTCCTTTTGATATAAATTAATAAAACCTGAACAAAACTTTCTCAGGATACTTTAAATGTTTTCTTGATCCAAAAACTGAATAACACTCATTCTGTTGCTACTGAAAACATGAATGTTTGTTTTCATTTATTTTTATTTTTCCATGTTGTGTAATTGTGATTTTTTTTCAGGTTCATAAAGTGAAGTTCATCATCAGTAAAACATAAAATGTGGATGACAACAAGATCAACAAAAAGCAATTATGCTAACTGTGTTAGCATCACTGTTCACAGCTCAGCTCAACATCACATTCATAAATTTCAGAGTCTGAGCTTAGATCATATCACAGATCTACACGATCAGGAGTTCATGTTTATCACTTGTGTTTGTCTTGTATATGGAGACAGTTTATTTCCTGTTAATGAAACTATTCCATCATCAACCAGCAGGTTTAAAAGTCTTATTAAGATAACACGTGCATAAAGGCTTTCTTAGTTGAAGCTTGTAAGATTAGAAATAATTCACGTTACATGTGTAATCAAGTCCCTGACCACTGAGGAGGTGCTGTACCTCTTATTCCATTTCCATTAAATTCTTCAGAGACGGAGCTTTTGACCATGACGTCAAGCAGTCAGCTGAGGGAGGAATCAGTGTCTACAGTTGTGAAAGTTCTTAACATCTCTGTTGTAGTTTACAGCTGTGAGATTCTGAAATTATCAGGGGTGAACAGGAGTGATGCACCTTCCTAAGAAAACAGGGTCTTCTGCATTATCAGCGATCTCTTGATAGCCATGATTCACTAAAGGGTTTAGACTTTCCTCAGGAAGCTTCTATTACCTGTTGTATCAATCTGTGTGTTAAATGTATGACTTCTATAAACAGTTTTAGCATAAGTACGTCTTATGATGTTTACCTGCAATAGTTGGAACTCGCATACGACCATATTTACTTGTATTAAATCTCCTGTTTTATTCTTGTCACTGTCACTGTGTGATGCATGAGAAGTTTAGGAATAAAAGTAAAAACATCAGATCATAAAACAACTTGAGTGTTTTATGATCTGAAAATTTATCGATGGACAACAGAACAGAAGTAACAGACACTGGAAATACACTGCAGGTCATTAATTGTCGAGTTCATTCGACTGCACCGAGCAGGAAGTCGTGATGGAGAAACTGAAGCTTAATAAGAACTGAATCAATATGAAGCCACTGTGTGGAAAGTCATTCAGTTTTATGAAGCATTTGACAGATAAATGGTAAAATCTGCTGACAAATCTTTGGTTTTACATGTGAATGTGGGAAATAATATAATATAAAAAAATAATAATGGCAACCACGCCATTAATTCACTTACTGAGGTGTGGTGAGGAAGAGCACCCCTCCTCCCGATGACCAGGTACTGCGTAGAGTCGACACATGGAAAACAGCTGGATCAGACAACATTACTGGCAGAGTTCTCAGGGAAGGTTCAGATCAGCCAGCAGATGTTTTCACAGACATCTACAACATCTACACATGAGCAGCTTCATCTTTGTTGTAGCACTGTGATCCCAGAGGAACGTAGTTTCGCTTCACTCTCTATACGAGTGTTTAGGATCGAAATGACAAAGAATTTGTCATTTGTAATTTGAATTCTGACCAAATTGTCATTTATTTCCCACATTCACATGTAAAACCAAACATTTGTCAGCAGATGTCGCCATTTATCTGTCAAATGCTTCATAACACTGAACCATTGTCAACACATTCGCTTCATATTGATTCAGTTCTTGACAAAGCTTCAGTTTCATCCCCCATCTGTGACCACTGTCCAAATATCTGACTTACATCAGTGTGAGGATGAATTCATTTCTTCCAAAAAATAAATGAGCTCCACTGTGGCAGAGCCCTCAGTCCAACCTCAGTCTAACTCCTCTCTGGTGGTTTTGACTGAATCATAAGAGTTATTTTAGATTTCTGGACAGAAGGTTGAATGAAAACGAGGATCTGGAGTGAAGGAGAAAGACTAAGTCCTTACAAGAATGTGTGTAGAGACAGGAAGTCTGCAGCCTTCGAATCCTCAGTCAGGACGGTTTATTCTTACCAAAGATCATGTGAAAACATGTTCTGTTCTGTACTGAGCCATAGTTGGGACACTGTACAAAATGGAAATAAAAATAGGAGGAGGATCATTAAACTCACATCCAGATCCAGAAACACCACCACCTCCTCTGAGCCTGGGCTCATTTATTTATTGAGAGGTGAGCAGGTTTGAATGATTTAGCTGTGACAGACCAGATGCTGCTGTAACACAGGACACATTTACCACAGATAGAAGCATAAACGCAGGTAGTTTAAGTTGGATATTGAATCGGTGAATGATTGAGTTCAGATCGTGGTGTTGTTATAAAGCCCACAGTGCACGACTCTGGCCCCAGTTCAGCTCAGCGTGTACGACAGCAGCCCATCAACGGATTGTACGGACGTCTTCTGGTTAGTTTGACTGTTTGTCTGCACAAGTCCACGTTTGTGAGGGTCGAACCCACTAAGGATCCTAAGGCAGGAGTCACCACGAGACCAGAGGTATAGAAAACAAAAATTTATTCAAAGAAACTTAATATCAAGAACGAGGTATGAAAACACAACAAAAACTGCTCACTACAAAAGGTAGAAGGAAAAAACTAATAAAATAACAGAAAAATGAATCGCTCAGTATAAAGTGGGAGGATAAAGACACAGTAAACAGGACAAAAAGTAAATTACTCACCACGAAGGTCTGAGGTAAAAAAAATGAAGAAAAGCAAAGAAAACAAAAAGAGTAAGTGGAAAAGGAGATGTACTAACCAAAATACACTCAAGGCGAGAAGTAAACAGGACGACAAAACTCACACAAAGAAACTAGGACTTACTAACGAGAGGCGGGTGGTCGGGGAATGGACAGGGACAGAGCAGACACATGTGGAGACACATTAGCAAAGATGATAACAATCTCAAATCCTTATATGCATGAATGGATGAGTGATGCAGCTCAGGTGGGACGACTGGTGCCAGCAGAAGAGTGGAATCAAGGAGAGATTGAAGGAGAGGCTCAGCAGGCAAGGAGGGGAACTACAGGGACACACCGAAGACAAGGTGAAAAATCCAAAGACACACCGGAAAACTAAAACACCCTGACAATGTTATTGTCAAATGAACAAAGACAATAAAGAAGAAGAAAAAGCTGTAATGTAATATAATATATTATTATATAATAACAATGTATTTTAAACAGTACTGATTATGGTATTTGGCATGTGCAAGAAGAAACATGTTGTGAGTATGTGAGTATTGTATTATTAATAGTACTCTATTCCCACTCCATTGCGACTGACAAACATACTTTTCAGGGATTGTGAAAAGCTCACAAAAAGATATGTAAACATCCCAGTGTGTTAGTGACTTCCATCAAAACTCAAATATGCAGGTGTTCAAGACACTGGTGGGACCAGCGATGTTGTACAGAGGAGTCAGAGCTGGAGGCAGCAGAGCTTAAGATGTTGAGGTTCTCTGCGAGTAACGAGGATGGATAGAATCAGGAATGAGGACATCAGAAGGACATGGGAGATAAAGTCAAAACTGATGAAAGTTGTGTCCGACTAGTTATTAACATTGGACACTATAAATCACTACGGTGTCTTACCTGTGCTATGTGCAGTGTGGTGTGTGTATTTTATATATTAGTGTATCTAAGCATAGCAGTATTATGATGTATAGATTTTTGCCTACGGCTCCAACACGCTCCAATATCGATACTGTCAAAACGTGTACAATAGTTAATAAAAAATAAGGGTCAAAGGTCATTGTCGGTAAAGGTGGAGCTGATTTTAAACTGTATTTGCTGACAGGTGGTTAATCCAGAATGATACACCAGCAATCAGCCAGCTTCAGTGTGACCAGCTTCAAACTCCTTCATAACCAGTGAAATTATTGCCACAGATATAAAATCAGAGATCTTGCCCCAAACTAGGCTTCTGAACTAAGATGTTCTCATGGCTGCTCCAGATCTGTCAGTAACTAGACGTAACAAAGCCGCACCAGAGGAAGCTGCTTTTGAAACACTGGGAACCAACAGGATGTTCACAGTCTACAGTCTGCACTTAGCCTCTGTCCTTTTGGACTGACGGTCTGATGTCCACTTGTTAAATACATCGAGTCTGTTGTTACATGTCTGTAAAACACAAAGATTTAAATATCACAAACCAGGTGCAGAAAAACTGGACGGACTTTTAATGTAAAGACGTTCAGGTGAAACCTCTGGTGAGTCACAGTCAGACACAGTCGTGGTGTCAGGATTCCTGTCAGCCCTGCTGCAGCTGGTGAGTCTAAACTGCTTCATATGATCCTTCAGACTGTTACTGTAAGTACAGAGATAGACGGGGTAAACACCCACATGCTGATCCTGACTGCAATGAAGGACTTGGAGCTGTCTATCACCTGGACTGATCTGAGTGACTGTAACTGAGGCTACTTTCACAAACCAAAGTGTCATTTCTTACAGGTGCGGACTCAGCTACAGGTCCAAAACACCAAACGGTGAAAAGACGAAGAGGAGCTGGTTTGGATGGATGGTGTCACAACTACTCACGAACCAAATATCTGATCACTGGTCAAATGTTAGACAGCTTCCATCTGTGAGGTCAGACAGCTGACATCTCCACCACCAGCAGACCTTAATGCTTAAGATAAAATTATAAGAGTCTGTTTTTTGTAAACACACCAAACCATCCAAAAGGAGTCCACGCTACCAGTGATTTTGTATACTCAATTTTTTTCTGAATTATTACCAAAAGCATACAACAAACATATCTGATTTTCTTTAGGAGCAGTTGTGTTATTATTTCTGACTGTACAGTCGACAGTAGGATTCAGTTCTGTGGACTGGGGACAAAGAAGCGACTTTGTGATGCTGGTGCCTGAAAGGAGAATTGCAGGTTGGACTTTGTGATCCTGGTTCAGCGAAATACACTGAATTCCTGATGCCACTAACACACTGCCATGAAAACGTCTGACACTTTGAATGTCCTCATCTGTAGATTTGTCAGGTAGTTTTGCAAGATATGCTTCTTCAGACAAAATTGTATTCTGTAATTTTTTTTTTATTAGTTTATGTTGTAGTATGTTAATTATTAAATCTTGTTCAAAGGTGAACGTTCGTCAACCTTTAGAAATTATCCATCCTTCCATTATCTGTGACCTCACATCCTGTTTTGGGACATTTAGTACATCTGAGGACCAACACAGAGAGACATACACAGACAGACAACCATTCACACCTACGGACAGTTTAGTCACGAATAACCTAACGGGCGAGTATTTGGACTGTGGGAGGAAACCCACACAAACCTGGGAGAAGATGAAACTGAGCATAAATTACGTAACTGGCCAGTGATTTTAACCTTCTACCTGTGAGACGGCAGCAATAACCACTTCACCATCGTTTGAAAATTATTTTAATACTCTCTTATTACTGTAAATCCTGTAGTATTGTTGGCTGATGTAGGCAACAGCTTTGAACTCTCTTTGTTTTCCACTGTGATGTGGTGCATTAGTGCACATGCTCCTTTAGTTTACACTGAGGACAGACACATAAAGTCCCTTTCTGCTCCAAAAATTGCTCATTGAGCTCAAGAAGTCATATTTTATAATTTAAAGCAAATTGGCTGAAAGTGCAGCTAAATAAGCTGTTACAGTTGATAAAACTCAATATGTTACAAAACATGTATAATGTGCTTTTTATAATGTGCTTTTTATAATGTGCGGTTGTTCCTATATATTTCTCTTTATCACACTTAGCTCAGTTTGTGTCACTCAGATACAAATTTGACAACAGATGTTGTGTTTGACACGTCTTCTTTCTGCTCTGGTGTGAAAATGTCTCATTCTTGCAGCAACACGTCTTTATGTGTTAAAGGAAACTGGAAGGTTGTTTGTTTCATCTGCTACAGTTTGCTGCTTCTCATTTGCCAAAAAGTGCATAAACTAATGACCCAATAACAGTTTGTTTAGTTGATCTGAGAATTTATTACTTAATGCATTTGTAGTAAAGTCTGAAGTTATTATAGCAACATGAGATTAAACAAACTACAGTTTAAATTACAAACGTTTTTACTGCAATTTTTCAGGTTTGCAGCTCACAGGCCACATGAAACTAAAATCATGTCCTGAAATGTCAGAAAACTGTCTGAGCAGGTGAATTCAAAACCAAAAGACAACTGCACAGAACAGACGTTTTAAGGATTTCAGTCATAAAACTGGAGGTGGTCTTTCTGCGGTTGAGTGCTTGAGGGAACCAGAATGGGCACAGCGAGTCGTCTGGTCTGATGTTGCAACGCACAAGAGAAAGAGACTAGTATGGACTCAGGATTTACAACTAAGAAATCTGAATGCACAGTGGGATTACTCACTCCCCTCCAAGTACCTGAAAAACCAGTAAGTGATATAAATATCTTTCCAGATATGTAATCCAAATCAGAGAGATTCACAATCCCAAAACCCAGTCAGTTGAGCAGAGTTGAGTCAGTCAAACAGACTGATCCGGGGAAGTTGCGTGAGCTCTCAACTTTTGAGTTGAGATGACTCTAGTGTCCAGTCACACATCTCTGTCTGTCTCTCTGACATCACTGCTCAGATGAAAGAAAAACATCTTCAGTTCAACCTCTCCAAGACTGAAGTTCTCGTCTTACCAGCCAGACCTTCAACACAACATCAGCATCAACATCGAATCTGCAGTGATTGTTCCTGCTAAGTCGGCCAGAAAACTGGGGGTCATCATCGACGACCAGCTGAGCTTTATGGAACACATCGCTTCAGTCTGGGGGTCACGTAGATTTGCCCTCTACAACAGCAGAGACTTCAGACCCTACTTCTGGAAATACACAACCCAACTCAATGTGCAGGTGTTGATCATATCTCGTCTGGATTACTACAATACCCTGTTGATGGAGTTACCAGCATGTTTGATCAAACCCCTGCAGATGATCCAAAATGCGGCAGCACGCCTCATTTTTAACCAGCCAAAAAGGACTCACGTCACTCCGCTCTTCAGATCTCTGCACTGGCTTCCCGTGGCTGCCAGGATTAAGTTCGAGGCTCAGTCTCTTGCCTACAGAGGGGTCAACTCTACAGCTCCGGCTTACTTAAACTCAGTCATTCCGGTCTACAATCCCTCCTCTTACAATCACTCTCCCAACGAACGACGTCTGGTGGTTCCAGCACCACACAGAAGACAACAAAGAAAACTCATTCAGCTCATTGATCCCACGATGGTGGAATGAGCTGCCAAACTCTGCACGCTCATTTGCAATATTTAGAACACTCCTGAAAACAGAACTCTTCCTTTTCTTTTCTGCTCTTTCTTGTACTTACGTCTCATGAAAATGAAACACTTCTTCTGATGCCACTTTGCCTTAATGTTTTCCCCTTGACTTAGATTTTTGTCTTATATTTCACTTGTAAGTCACTTTGGATAAAAGCACCTGCCAAATGACTAAATGTAAATGAGAGAAGGATTCTCAATGTGAACTTAAATGGCCTCACGTACCATCTGGCGTCCAGATCCAACAGAAGAACGACAGACAGAGCAGAGACTCAGAATTAAAGAAAAATCTGGTGATTCTTCATGTGGCAGGAGCATCAAAGAAGATCTTCAGAAAACACAACTTAGCTGTTCACTTCAAACCCACCAACACACAGAGACAAAGACTTGTCCACTCAACAGACCAACACATGAAGAGACGAACACATGAAGAGCAACATAGTGTGTGTAGACCAGTGCATTGGAGAAACCAAACAGCCTCTACACAAGAGGAAGAGAAGCAACAGTTCAGGACCAGAATCAACAGTGGACCAACAGCCGAAGGACAACAGACACTCGTTTGAGTATGACAGGGTTTACATTTTGGACAGAGAAGAAAAAAGGTATGAAAACCAAACCTGGATGACTTTAAATCTTCACCAACAAAGTCGGTACAGGTACAGGCAGAGGGCGCAGGAAACCAGCTGAAGCTATGCGAAGGTTTGAACAGACAGGTTGGTGTTAAAAATGTGTTTTTATAACATGTCACACAACCTTTGAATGTTCTGATAAACAGCAAATAAATAGATAAATTAATATTTGCAGGTTATCAGTAATGTTTCTGCTCTTGTTAATACTTTTTTAAATGATTCATCCCAGAATCTACTGAAAATAACTGTCCATCTTTTAATTTAACCTGTATTCTTACTTTTTAATGTGAACGGCTGCCAGAGTATCTGTGACCCTGCAGCCCAACTGGAATCAGATATTCAGAGGTGAGAGCATCACTCTCACATGTGAGATCCAGGGACAAGGAGACACTGAATGGGCATGTGAATGGACAACAGCCAAGTTAAACACACCTCCAATAAACCTGGGGATTCCTTAAATGAAGAAGACAGGAAGTTGACCATATGAAACCAGGACGCCGGGCCAGAGACCATGACACCAAGAGAATGTCATCCACACAATGGACACAAACCTCTTTTATAAAATTACTTTTATTTTAGGAAGTTTAGGAACAAATTCTGCTTTCTGCAGGTGTGGTGCAAATATTTTGCAGCCTGATTTGCCTAAATATCCCCTCTGATAAATTTGAGTGATAGTGGAGTCGGACACTGTCTGATTTGGACTGAATAAATGAGGAAACTTAGTATATGTACTAAGACTGTAGGACCACACTTAATGCACTTTTAGTTGGATGTTGTCTTGTACTTCCTGTCTTGGTGTTTTTCAGCCTTATATTGACAGGAAATTTATTGTTGAGTGTTGAAGCACATCAGCACATCAAAATGCAGGCAAACACACATAAATAAATTATTATGTAGGTCGGCAACAGTCACTCGTGTAATTTGATGAAATGTAATGATTTTATATTCCATAAATATGAACATATATATGCTTAATATATTTTTTAATTTAACATTTGTTTATGGACCAGAAAAAAAAACCTTTGTCCTTTAAA